>OX382324.1:4751631-4990488 GCA_947507615.1 Hemithea aestivaria | reverse complement strand
TTTAATCTCAAATATGTCCTCTTTGGCTAGGAGTTACAATTTCAAATTTATACAGCTATTTATTCACAAAGAGCATATAAATATTTATTCATGGATTTGTGTTTCGAATGACACTTTTTTTTGCTTTTCCCGCTTAATTGTTTTTTCTTTGCGTCTGTCATTATACAAAATGGAAAATTTGAAATATCGTATTACTTACGAATATGAGTTCTACCGTCTTTATATGCTCAGTGCGTGGGACTAGTGCTGCAGAAACGGTTCGAAGGATTAATGATGTGTATGGCGACGGTGTTGCAAAAGAAAACACAGTGCGTTTCTGGTTCCAACGTTTTCGTTCTGGAAATTTCGACCTACAGAACAACGGCCGGAGACCAAGGTTGATAATGAAGAATTGAAGGCTATTGTGGAAGCGGATCCATCGCAAACGACGTCAGAATTAGCTAGAGGCTGCGGTGTAAGTAGTGATTGCAATCCGGTGTCACCCGGATCCGGCCGGATCCGGCCGGATTGATAAAATCAGTAAGATTTTCGCTTTTTAGTACAAAATAATTGAGTTAATCATACCTACTCTTATATTATATTATACTAGCAATGCCCAGCGGTTTTACCCGCTGTGTAGCCTATATATTTTCCAGGGTATAAGCTAACTCTATACCAAATTTCAGACCAATTGGTCCACCCGTTCACACGTGAAATGGTAACAAATATACATCCAGACATCCATTCTTACAAACTTTCACGTTTATAATATTAGTAAAATGTAGGTAGTTTATAAAAATCAATCACAAATATGTATATAAAATCGACTTTATATCCTAACCAATGTTAAGACAAATAAACAAGAAATTTTCTTAAAGAAAACCATCAAAATTTAGTAAGTAGTGTAGAATTAGACGACATACTGAAGTCACGTCGAATTCCTCAGTGTCTGAAAACCAGGCTTTTCAACCAGTGTGTCCTCCCCACCATGACATATGCCGCCGAGACATGGACCCTAACTCATGAGGCTGTGTACCGCATCAAGGTAGCACAGAAAGCCATGGAGCGCGCCATGCTCGGCATCAAACTTTAAGAACGAGTTCCAAACATCGAAATTAGGCGGAGAACAAAAGTTCAAGATGCCGGAACGAGAGTAATGGGATTCAAATGGAGTTGGGCAGGTCACCTGGCTAGGTGAGGTGATGACAGGTGGAGTAAGATGTTGACTAAATGGTGGCCAAGGACAGGCAAACGCAGTCTCGGTCGTCCAGCAGCCATATTATGGATGGACGATTTGGTAAAAATGACGGGTCGCACATGGACCAGATTGGCATAGGACAGGGTTGACTGGCATAACATGATCCCTCATGTTAGGCCTATTCCCAGTAGTGGGATGTAGAGGGATGTGGATGATGATAATGAAGTTGTGTAGGTAATACTTATAATTTTACGACGTAACGAGTAGCTCAGTCTTTCTAGATTTCACTTTCACAGATAGATTATAATTTATAAGTGTAACAATATTAATTAACAAGTAAGAATAATATTTAATAGATACAATTATTATACCTAACTCTCGGCGACGAAGGACTCGCACGCATGAATACCAGGCGCAACGTATTAAAAGTACCTACGCATGCAACAGCTATATTATTTTGCCACAAACTGCTAGCACCGGATCCGGACTCCGGATCCGGTATATTTATACCGGATCCGGTAACCGTTAAATGACGCCGGATTACCGGATCCGGTTTTCCGGATTATAATCCCTAGGTGTAAGCGATAAAACTGTTTTGGTCCACTTGAAGCAAATAGGAAAGGTGAAAAAGCTTGAAAGATGGGTACCTCACGAACTGAGTGAAACAAATCGGCAAACGCGCGTTGACTGCTGCATTACATTACTCAACCAGCATAATATAGAAGGTATTTTAAATCGGATTATTACTTTTGATGAAAAGTGGGTCTTGTACGACAATCGGAAGCGTTTTTTCCCTAATTTGGATAACTTCTTGCGAGGAAAAAAATTCAACTCCGAAGAGGCAGTCCAAACCGCCTTCAAAAATTTTATTGATTCCCGTCCGAATGGTTCATTTAGGAAAGGGCTCAATGAATTATCTATAAGATGGCAATAGTGCATAGATAGCAATGGTACATATTTTGATTGAATAAATATAAACTTAATAAAAAAAACAACTTTGTGTTCCTCTTATACAAAACGCCAATTTCATAGGTAAAGACCCAATATTATAAATCTATGATCCAGCTTAAATGTTACAGGTCCAGGTTTTTTGTTGCTTTTATATGATAGTTAGTGACAAGACAAGTAAATTAGGTGCACGATTATGAAATGATATAACACAGTGTGTTGTATATACATATATAACATTTTGTGTGAATATAACATTCTACTACATTGCACTGAACTACGCCCTAAAATATTAGTCGTCGTATATCGGTTATGCGTAGTAATTTCGATGAAATAGTTGCCATTCTGTCCAGAACACAGTAATGCCTCACAATACTGCGTGGCGGATGAATAACTGGCAAAGGTATGGTAAGGTACGGATGAAAAAGTGACAAAATAACTGGCAAAATCGACATGCAAATTCATTTATAATTAGGTACATACATATTGTTTATTATTTACTATTATGAGATTATTATTTTTATTTTACCGGACATTTTCATTTCCAATTATTAATTATTATTATCAATTATTTTTACTTCGATTTGATGCATGAACATTTTAAAAATTGTATAAATTAAATATTTGTACGCCTTTAATAGATAAAATTTTGTTGGAAGATAAAAGTTTATTATTAAAATCGCATTGTACCAAAATTCAAGACAAATAAATCCCATTTCATTTCAAAGGTGTGGGCATAAAGATTCTTGCATGGCATGTGAGAAAACTGTCTCCTACTTTCCTTGTGGCTACGCTGCCTGGCGCAAGAAAGCAGGCCCTGGCAATATAGGTATAGGTGAGACCAATATTGGAATAATGAAGAAGAGTAATTCTCTTCTCTTCTTTTACACCATAATCATCATCATCAGCCTATATTCGTCAGCTGCAGGGCATTGGCCACCCCTATAGCCACCCACTCAACCGCGCTCCTCCGGACTCACTCAGCGATCCTCTAGATAGGTATTAACAGCGCAAAATTAATTTAGATTTTTTACCGAAGAGCTCTTCTTCGTAAACTATCAGAAAGTAATGAAGACGAAAAAGTTCTTTTTTTTTATGTGATGAAGTAGAAGACGAGCAAGACGCTCTCCTGATGTTAAGAGATAACGCTGCCCATAATCAGTACAGTGCTATTTAGGATTTCACAATGATGTGAAATTCTAGAAGCACTGCACCAACGCTTCTTACTCAAGAGTCATAAGATGTTAAGACTCTTTAGCCCAGTAATTTCACTAGCTACAGTGCTCTCCTACCGAAGCACAGTAATGTTTGCACATCACTGCTCAGGCGGTAGAATAACTGGCACTGTTGGGGTACCCACCTAGACGACTGACGATCTCCTGCAAAGGAAGTCTACCCCCGGTAAATAAGAGAATACAATATTACACATTGAGACCTATTTTTCTTTTGGGTGCATAAAGAACTATTATAAATTATTATTTTCTTATAGTCGTATATAATATGCTACCGGCAAAAACTCTATTTCAGGGCAAACTATTTTTGCCTAGGCTAAATTTTTTTTCCTATACGCGATTGGATTAACTAGCATAGCCTAGGCCAAACTAATTTTTCCTTAGGCTGATAGGATAAACCAGTTCAGGCTAGGTTAAATTTGTTGATCCTGATATAAATAAGTACACTTTAGGATAAACTGGTATGGCCTAGTCTAACACTCTTCTTCTGGCGCTTCGCCAGCCGCTGCCGTGGTATGCTCGCTTCGCTCGCTCAGCTCGCGCGTAGTTGTTAAAGAAAACCTAACACTCCACCTCGCTTCATGACACTCATAATTAACCAATCACAGAGTAGGTATTTTATTCATTTTATCTAATTTATTTTGACTTTCTAGATATAATAGGTAGGTATATAATGTTAAGTCTAGGCCATACCAGTTTATCTCAAAAAATGCGTATTTTTATCAGGATCAACTAGATTGGCCTAAACTGAACTGGTTTATCCTATCGGCCTTTGGACAAATTAGTTTGGACTAGGCTATACTAGTTAATACAATCACGTATAGGAAGAACTACATATTATGTAGTTCAGCCTAGGCAAAACTAGTTTGTCCTGAAATAGGGTTTGGACGGTAACATAAACATGTTTTCTGAATGTACGACCAAAAGAAGAGAAATAAATAAAACACTGCAGTACTAGTCACAACTCTCCCAGAAATCTCAATTTTATTTATGGAATTACAATTAAATAAAATTTAGTTTATTATATTATATTTAATATCTACAAATTTGGAAATTACCATGCCATACCATTACCATAATTACCATCAGGAGTTCACGCTTGCAGTACCCGACGTTGACCTAAACTGTGGCTGAGATAATATCACCAAAATTACGGAAGTAGATACAAATATATTGTATTTTGTAATCTAGCTTATATATTATGTTAATTTGATTGATAAATCATAAAGATATAAAGACTAAAAATATGCAAAAATTGACTAGAGCTAATATCCCCAGACTTATCTCTGAGAAAGAATGTACATCGCAGATTTATGTTTGCTAGTTTAGCTTTAATACAAATACCTTATACATTGAATAGGGCTGTTGACTAAAATAATTTTCTTTATCCATCAATTTTTTTTTCTTTGTTAATTTGATAAAAACGATGTGAAATACGCACATAAGTTGGTTGGTACTGACCTCTCAGGGCGAACTTAAGATAGTGTCCTATAATACGATATTTCTGTAATCCCTCATTCGATTCATAATTTTGATACCTCCAAATAACGCCACTAAAACTTAGATGTTTTTCAAAAAGTCTGCCTCAAGAGAAATTATGCAATTTATGTTAAATGAATTCAAAAAATTGCCAAAATTTGTTACTTCTTCTCTTCTATTCTTATTGTGATAAATTAGTTCGAAAAAAATTAAATAACTCAATAACCGTAAATTCTCGCGGAACATATATTACGCTCAAAACATGGCCGATGGCCGCCCTAATAAGGCCCTATACACCAATTGACTGAATAACCGAAGACCCTGTATATTATGTTTTACCTTGTCAACATTCCTATTGCTGGATTGGATGTTACGGCTTTGCCGATTCTCAGTCCTCCCTCAGTAAGACGATGCGGGAGTGCCGCTGAGTCGTTTCAGTAGGTTGGGTATACCAGTGCAGTCCACACATACATACACACATCCGTTTTTGAAATTTCGTGTATTTATTTAGACGCCTGAAAAGATTGTCTTTTTTTTTGAGGTCGGGTAAAAATAATAATTATAACAATAACCTCGCTGACTAGCTAGGAATTCGAGTCACGTGCTGATTGACCAAGGAGCTGGCAAGCCGCTTATTTTTTTTATTTTGTTGTTCTGCGGATTTTCTCGCTTACATTTTATCACACAGAAAAAAAGTTTTACATCCATATTTTAAAAGGTTTCCTCATCCTCAACTTCGCTCTTCTCAACCTTTTTAGAGGTGCACAAAAAGGTCAAGACGACGCTATTTTTTTAGCTAAGGAATATACTTTTCCTCTTCGTCCTCTTTGAGACACAACTAAAAATACGTGTGTTAGTCAATAGTATATGAGTTTAGTTATTTATAAATCTCACCGACTTCCACCCAAAGGTGCCTGTTATACTTACCTAGTTACTCCTTCGCAGTTATGGCAAACAAAAGCCTAAGATAGAACCTTTTCCTTTTTGAAGTCGTTTTAAAATGACCGGTAAGAGAATGCTTTCGAACATTTTTATTATAATAATAGATAATTTAGGGTAATTTATTTAATGATCTTTTTGTATAGTTACGAGTTTTTTTATCTGACTGTATAAAACCGGGGGTAGACCGGGGGTAGACTTCCTTTGCAGGAGGTCGTCTAGGTGGGTACCCCAACAGTGCCAGTTATTCTACCGCCTGAGCAGTGATGTGCAAACATTACTGTGCTCCGGTAGGAGGGCACTGTAGCTAGTGAAATTACTGGGCTAAAGAGTCTTAACATCTTATGACTCTTGAGTAAGAAGCGTTGGTGCAGTGCTTCTAGAATTTCACATCATTGTGAAATCCTAAATAGCACTGTACTGATTATGGGCAGCGTTATCTCTTAACATCAGGAGAGCGTCTTGCTCGTCTTCTACTTCATCACATAAAAAAAAACAGCATTTTTCAATGGTGTCCCAAATATCAGTAAAATAATTATTAAAAAATGGAGTAGTTCCGAAAATTTTGTGTTCCAAATGATTCTAAGACATTAAATCGATTCCTAATATTTAAATGTATTTTGCATATACTCGTACATATATATTACACATACATTATCATTTTTATTTTAGTATACATACATTTTATTGCAATATATTGTTATAATGTAAGTTATTGAAATTATCTGTAATTGCAATAATTAAAGAGCTTCTTGCGTGTAACTCTCTCGCTAGCATGATACATCAAATTTTGAAATATAAATTCTTAGAAATTTATACATTTTTTAAAATAGTTTTTTTAGATTTAGAATTTTTAAAATGTTTCTAGAATTTAAAGCTCTAGATCATATTTTGTATAATTTAAAAAGTATTCCCAGTTTTATACTTTGAAAAATGGCAAAGGGTTTTCAAAATAAATATATATTCTAATGTTGTCTAATCTATTGTTCGTTTTAAGAATAACGTTGTTATTTAATATAGCAAACCGGGAATACTTAAAAAAAAAAAAAAAAAAAAAAAATCTGGAGCTTTTCCGTGAAACAAAGTCGAATATTTATTAGGACAAAATATATTAAAATATGACTATTAATGTATAATAATAACTACTACAAAATTAACAGCTACTATTTACGTAATAATTAGCCACATTTATACTAAGAAAAAATAATTACGACGAAATACTTTAAGATTTTTTTTAAGCTGCATGGCTCTATATACGTCGTAATTGCATTTATTATACATATTAAGTTCATAATATTAAAATAGTTTATACGTACCTTTAAGTTTTTAAAATTGATGAGACATTATTTTAATAACTTTTTTTAAATTAGTATTGTATCTAATAACAAACTATAACAAGATACTCACAAACTAAAATAAATAACTTATTATTGGCTTAATATGTTTTTTAAATTATTTATTTAAAAGCAAATAATACATTTACCTTAATACGAGTATGATATAATACCAGTGTCGGTTAGGGATAAATTCTGACTGAAAATGTCGATTGTTGTCTCGACTACAGGTGATAAATAAAGTGATTAGCAAACAGTAGCCAAACTGATAATGATGGCTCATATGGTTTCAGCGAATTTAGAGCTCTAAAGTTTTTATCGAAGACGTTAATCATTCATATTATATTTATAGATAATTAGGATCGGTAATTAACTGGTTGATAAATATGTGTATAAATACGTTTGCAGGTTTTCTTACAGGAATCAGTAAACAGTAGTAGCTTTGTGGTGACAATGCGTGCTCTGATCGTCCTCGCCCTCTGCCTCGCTGCGGTTGCCGGTAATATATTCTAGCTTATTGTAACCATTATAATATTATGATTGATAATCATAATAATTGCATACATTTCATTTTGTAACATTTCAATTTGTTCAATTTGTGCACATAGTAAAAATAAATTGTAGAATAGGAACTCTGCTATTTCTTTTTATAAAAGTACTAGTGGATCCGAGCACTTCGTAGCGCCTGACAGAAAGTTATCAGTGTTTCTCTACAATATTTTGCACGTATTATACATATAAACCTTTCTCTTGAATCACTCTATATATTTAAAAAAAAACTGCATTAAAATTCGTTTCGTAGTTTTAAAGATGTAAGCATATATAGGGAGACACGGGAAGGCGACTTTGTTTTATTGTATTCTATGAAGTTATGTATAACGCAAGGGTGTGTTGTGCTTTAGGAGGAAAATAACAGAGGTAATATGTTTAATATGGAGGACCAGCGCTTGCAGGCAGCTGAATGCTATAATAGTTGAAGACTAGTTTATTGCACACACTAATATTTTTGTCCTTTCTTTGTGTTTACAATAATGTATGCGTGTGTAATAAAATTTTTCTTGTCTTTATTCGTTTTGTAATTTATTCATAACATTATTCAACAGCGGTACCCAGCAACCCTCAAAGGATTGTTGGTGGATCTGTGACCACTATCAACCAATACCCAACCATCGCTTCCCTGCTTTACTCCTGGAACTTATCCACATACAGCCAGGCATGCGGTGGCACAATCATAAACAACAGGTCTATTCTCACTGCTGCCCACTGTACCATGTGAGTAAATTATAAATTTGATATAGTTATTTTTTTATTTTATACTACAGTATAAATTACTCGAACGTTTGCTGCTTTGGGATTTGGAAATCCAGAACTTTTCGAACCCCTCGTACTCGAAACACCGATGATGATTTTTTATGCTAGAGACGGACACATAACCTGACGGTTACTTTATAGTGAGCGGTTACCGTTGCCTATAGACGATTGGAACACTAGTGGTGCTGACGACGCGGCTTATGTCGTGAACGACGTATAGCCGGTCAAGTAGGCAAGATAAATCCTTCCGTACGTGATACTAAATATAATAATGACCGCTGGTGTTATCTATTCGTCAATTCATCAACAAAACCCCAGTTATGACTTTGGAATAAGTGTAAATTTAATTTTCTTTTCTTTATTTTTTAGTGGTGACGCAGCGAACAGATGGCGCACCCGTGTAGGATCCTCATGGGCTAACAGCGGCGGTGTTGTGCACAACTCAGCATCTATCATCAACCACCCTAGCTACAACGCCAGGACTTATGATAATGATATTGCCATCATACGCACTGCTACCATCATCGGTTTCGTCAACAACGCTGTCCAACCCGGTAGCATCGCTGGAGCTAACTACAATCTCGGTGACAACCAAGTCGTGTGGGCTGCTGGATGGGGAGCCACTTCTGTAAGTATCTCTTTTGTAAATACAAGTTTATATTAGGTATACAATTTGTAGTATTCCATATGGTTTATTATAATCGGTGGTTTACTGATGGTAAGCTTCGGCTGTGGCTAGTTATCACCTACCGGGCAAAACCGTGACGCCAAGGAGTCATTATGTTCGTGTTCCGCTATGATGTTCAGTGAAGCCAGGAAGGGATTTATAATACCGCCACCTAGATTTAGTTATTCTACCTTCTACGGCCGCATTATCGCTTCAAATTATGTTAGAACGTGGTCAAAGGCTAACTTAAAAAAAAAAACGTTGTTTGTAACTCGTTTTGTTGTTTTGTAGGCTGGAGGACCAGCTTCGGAGCAGCTCCGTCACGTCCAGATCTGGACTGTGAACCAGAACGTCTGCGCCCAGCGCTACGCTACCGTCGGTGACACTGTCACCGCCAACATGTTGTGCTCGGGCTGGCTCGACGTCGGCGGCCGCGACCAGTGCCAGGGTGACTCTGGTGGCCCTCTCTACCACAACGGGATCGTCGTCGGTGTCTGCTCCTGGGGACGTGGATGTGCTCAAGCCAACTTCCCTGGTGTTAACGCTCGTGTGTCTCGCTACACTGCTTGGATCCAAGCCAATGCTTAAATTTGTAACGAAATGTACATTTTCATGGAAAATAAAATAATTTTAATTAAGTCTTAAAAACGTATTTGTTTGTTAAAAATAATTATCCCCACAACGTTAGGTATTGTCGCGACACATGAGTGAGTTGCAGGCATTATCACGAAATGAAAAAGAATGGTGGGTTCCCAACGTATAAATCTGTGCCTTGATGGTTCCCATTTTTCCCATCCGGTCACAGTGCAAGTCGTTGCAACCATATTTCAGAATTGATTCCCAACTAGTCAAACCTACTGTAAAGTGTGAATTGATAGGAAAATAATGTCATCGAGTCACAGTGTTGTGTTGTAGTTATACGAGGGGATGTTAATTGTTGGGAACCCACCATAAAATTCCATACAGCACGGTAAGCTGTTATGGTGACGAAGTTTTGAAGGGCGAGTGTGAAATTAAGGTAACCTCGGAACCATTATGGCACGGGCTACGAAAAGTTATTACACCAATACAAACCAATCAGTGTTATAATAACAATTATTACTAGTCAAGTAAAGTATACTTACTTGATTAGTAATAACAATATAATATAGGTGCAATAATATTTAATCAAAGAATTAATATAATTTATTCTCTGCACCAAAAACGACCCGTAGCGGGAGTCACCTCTTTTTTCTGAGATACTTTAATATTACGTATATCAATACCATGGATGAAACTCTAATTTTTTGGGGTAGACTTCCTTTGCAGGAGGTCGTCTAGGCGGGTACCCCAACAGTGCCAGTTATTCTACCGCCTGAGCAGTAATGTGCAAACATTGCTGTGCTTCGGTAGGAGTGCACTGTAGCTAGTGAAATTACTGGGCTAAAGAGTCTTAACATCTTATGACTCTTGAGTAAGAAGCTTTGGTGCAGTGCACCTAGAATTGCACATAATTGTGAAATTCTGGGTAGCACTGTACTGATTATGGGCAGCGTTATCTCTTAACATCAGGAGAGCGTCTTGCCCGTCTTCTTACTTCTCCACATAAAAAAAAATTAGGTCGAATTTTCCAAAATACATACCTACCTATTTTTAGTAACTCAATTTTAACGTGGATTATAGTTAATAATTTAACTGAAGCATCCGTCGCTTGAAAACTTTATTTAGTTATTTCCTTTAAATCAATGATAAATTATATTCGTTCTATCTATTCTATATCTATTACATATATTTGTTCATGGAAACGTTTATCTAAATAATAAGTTCCCGATATAAATTGCCGATCAGATTTGTTACTGATGAAAAAAAAGGAGGAGGTTTCTCAATTCGACTGGATAATATACCGTCAGGTCATAAGTATTGTCACACAGTAAAAACTTTTCTTTTAGAATGCTGGCCACAAAAAAGTTTATTGAATTCGAATTTCGAATTGTTCATGAAAATAAAAATGTATACTTTTTAGAATTTTACTCATTTTTAAATATGGAGTGGACGCTTAAAGAAGACCGTGTTGCAGTTATTGCGTTGCATCGTTGCGGTTACGCGCCAATTCAAATTTTTGACATATTGAAAAATTTGAATATAACCAAAAGATTCGTTTATCGTACCATCAAACGATACAATGAAGACTCTAGTGTAGATGACAGGTCAAGAAGTGGTCGCCCTCGGTCTGTTAGGACGCCAGCAGTGATAAAAGCTGTGAAGGCGCGAATTCAAAGAAATCCCAAACGTAAGCAGAAACTGTTGGCCCTTCAGATGGGGTTAAGCAGAACCACGGTGAAAAGGGTGTTAAATGAAGACTTAGGGCTTCGGGCATATCGAAGAAAAACAGGACATCGTTTAAATGCTCGTCTAATGGACCTGAGACTGAAGAGATGCCGCGCTTTGTTGAAGCGGTACGCGAGAAAAAAATATCGAGCAATTCTTTTTTCGGATGAAAAAAATTTTACCGTAGAAGAGAGCTACAACAAACAAAATGATAACGTGTACGCACACAGTAGTGAAGAAGCGAGCAACCGTATTCCGCGTGTCCAACGAGGTCATTTTCCATCCTCGCTCATGGTATGGTTGGGAGTTTCTTATTGGGGCTTAACAGAGGTACATTTTTGTGAGAAAGGTGTAAAAACGAATGCAGTTGTGTATCAAAATACAGTCCTGACGAACCTTGTGGAACCTGTTTCTCATACCATGTTCAATAACAGGCACTGGGTATTCCAACAAGATTCGGCGCCAGCTCATAGAGCGAAGAGCACACAAGACTGGCTGGCGGCGCGTGAAATCGACTTCATCCGGCACGAAGACTGGCCCTCCTCCAGTCCAGATTTGAGTCCGTTAGATTACAAGATATGGCAACACTTGGAGGAAAAGGCGTGCTCAAAGCCTCATCCCAATTTGGAGTCACTCAAGACATCCTTGATTAAGGCAGCAGCCGATATTGACATGGACCTCGTTCGTGCTGCGATAGACGACTGGCCGCGCAGATTGAAGGCCTGTATTCAAAATCACGGAGGTCATTTTGAATAAACTTTATTGTCATAAAAATCTATGTTTTGTTAAGTTCATTTTGGTATATAAATGGTTACATAATAAATAAACTTGTTCCAATAATTTTATATTAAACATGTGACAGAATTTATGACCTGACTAGGTACGTATATTTTTTGTAATTATTATTAAATTGCAACATCAGTGGCTTTTTAAAGATGAAATTTAATATTTGAAGATGTTAGTGCAAATAATGAGCATATTGCGAGTATTTTTGCGTTACAACATTTTTTTCACATTATTAGAAGTTTGTTAATTAATTGGTCATTATTTATAAAAATTAAAAGGAATTGATATCACAAAGTCTTATATATAACATAAAATGTTGGCATAATTTAATTATTCTGTTATAATTTTAACTAAATCTTTATCTCAACAGGAAAATATTAATTAAAGTATTATATTTATCTATCTATCTATACATACAAAATAAAGAATCCATAAAGTTAAAATATTATATCAGTAAAACTAACCTAAAAGATAAATATCTAAATCTACTAATTGCATACCCCCTTAAAAATAAATGCTGTTGGACAAAATGAACAAAAAACTGTGTCGCCAAGCGGTCATAGTTACCGTGTTCTATATAGCTTCTATATAGCTATTACAATACATAGATAGTAATGATATGACATTAATGCATATTAGGTATACTAAACTTAGAAATAACTACAAAGAACATAAAATATTGAATCGGTAGATATTTTGAAAAGTTAATACAGATAAGGCTTGCGATAGTATTCAAAATCGTATTCTCATTATCGTCTTATGATGATCGTCCACGAAGACATTAAATAATTATATATTATGCACGAATATTCAGATATTTCACGGTTTACGAGTAATTTTAAGGTAATTGGTAACAGTTGGTAGTGTGGCCAACCTATCAGGCCATACAACCTATAATTGTAATTATGATTTAATTCAGACATGTTATGTTTTGATTTAATACAGCTGAGGCACTTAAAGCAGTTGGAGCTAAAGGGATGAAGACTCTGCACAAGATCTGCGATTCTGTATGGAAATCTTGTGAATGGCCTGCAGATTGGGTTCATTCCTCAATATTACCACTGCATAAAAAAGGTTCAGTGAGGAACTGCAACAATCATAGAACGATAGCGTTAATATCCCATGCCAGCAAAGTGCTCTTACATATAATAAATAACCGCCTCAAGTCATTTCTTGACTGGCAGATCCCACAGGTACAAGCCGGTTTCATAAAGGGTAAAGGAACCAGGGAACAAATCCTCAATATAAGGTAGATAGTCGAGAAATGTAACGAGTTCAACATTCCTGTTATTATGTGCTTTGTCGACTATCAGCTTTTGACTGCGTGCGGTGGAGGGACTTGTGGAATGTTTTGAAACAGGCGGGAGCACCGGATCATATTGTGTTACTAATCAGGAACCTCTATGAAACCGGTTTTGGATCAGTCAGACTCAGGAACGCAACATCCAGTTCCTTCAGGTTCCAGAAGGGAGTGCGTCAAGGTTGCGTCATATCCCCAATTCTATTTAACATCTATGGGGAACATATTATGCGGAAAGCCTTAGAGGATTGGGATGGTGGTATCAAAGTGGGCGGGGTCAAGATCTCAAACCTTCGATACGCGGACGATACAAACTTGTTTGCTTCCACGGAGGATGAGTTGTTATGTCGCTTAGAAAGTGAGTGCGGAGATGGGCCTCGCCATAAACACCAAGAAAACCAAGCTGATGTACGTCGATAGAGCTGCAATCATTGAGCGCTCTGACAAATTAAAAAGCTACGACACAGTTGAGGAGTTCATATACCTTGGTTCGCTCATTAACAACAAGGGCACCTGCGAGCCTGAAATACGTCGGCGTATAGAAATGGCAAGAACAGCTATGTTTTAATTGAGTAGGATATGAAAAGACAGCAATATTAGGAGACGAACAAAAATTCGCATAGTCCGAACGCTAGTCTTTTCCATCTTCTTCTATGGCTCAGAAGCGTGGACCCTGAAGGCCGCAGACAGACACAGAATTGACGTGTTTGAAATGTGGTGCTGGCGGAGGATGCTACGGATTCCATGGACAGCGTACTAACGTGTCTATTCTTAAAGATTAGATAACGAGAATCGACTCTCTTCCGTATGTCTGCAATGGGTTCTGCAATACTTCGGCCATATTGCGCGCAGAAATGGTGACAATCTGGAAAGGCTTATTGTAACAGGCAAGGTAGAGGGCAAGAGGCCGAGAGGAAGAAGTCCTAAACGATGGTCAGACCAGGTCACGCAACAGCTGGAAATTTTCGTCAGCGAAGCACTCCACACTGCCGAAGATCGGGCCCAGTGGAAGAAAACAGTTTGGAGGAAGCAGCATGAAGGGAGTCACGATCCTCAACATTAAAGGACCGACTGAAGAGAGAGAGAGAGAAGTAGAGTAACCTGTCTTTTAGTACTTAAGAGTTTTTTTTTATGAGATAAAGTTGCCCATAATCAGTACAATACCAATTCACAATTATGTGAAATTCTATGTGCACTGCACCAACGCTTCATACTGAAGTACTCAACTCAACTCAACCCAGTAATTTCACTAGGTATAGTGCCCTCCTACCGCTGCACAGTAAAGTTAGATCATTACTGCTCAGGCTGTAGAATAACTGGCACTGTTGCGGTACCCACCTAGACGACCTCCTGCAAAGGAAGTCTACCCCCGGTAGTATAAAAACTCCCTAGTATTTTTACCGATGTCCATCTCTAAGAGTATTTTTATCATATTCTCAGTAGAAGTAAGTTAGTAAGTCTCAAACTAAGTAACGAGTCAGGCAAAGGCACATCACTCATAAAACGGACCCTCCGAATGTCAACAAAACTGTCAACGTAAAAATTTATAAACGACATTGTACTAGTGGCTAAAAATATATATTTATAAAAACCAGAAGTGTAGCCAGTATGTTGTATGGCTTATAAGTGCACAAGTAGGTTAAAACTATCTAGAGAGGGGACAAAAAGGACTGAATTGATTCGAGAAGAGATTTACTTGCATGAAGTTTTAAATTAAAGTTCCGTGTAAGACTACAGTATTTCTGCCCCAATTTTTTTTATTATTTAAATCAGATCTGGTATGCGACACTGTTAGTCCTCCAGAATTGCGATCTATCAAATTATTATTATTTATCAATTTATTTTAATCGTAAGCATTATCAAAATATTGCTACAGTAATAGGAGCAGATACTATAGTTAAGAATACGTTTTTTGACCGATGATTATAAAACTATTTTTATTTCTGTCGTAGGTACCTCTTCTGAGCTCACCATGTATATTATCATGTCGTGTAGCAGAAATAGTAAATTCTTTAGTTTATTGATGATTTTTTACCACATCCCCAGTCCCCTAGTCCCTAGAACGCAAACTAGGGATTGCATATTAATATTCTGGGAAACAAATTGACCAGTGGTCTCTCTCTCATTAGACTTTGCTTCCCTTAAAGCGTGGTATCTACAAACAAAAAACACGTCCGGTTCCTTCTATGGCCTATCTTAATAGATATGATAATATGTTTTGTATCAAAGTGTGATAAATATCTACCAAATGATCAGCAAGTTTTAAAAATCTGATAATGGTTGTATCAATGAATTTATGACTTTTATCTGTGGTGTGAATCATTGAAACACGCAAATATTTTGAATATAAATACAAAGGTTGGCTCTTAGAAATCATTACACGGAATAAGTAGCCTTGTGACGACAATGCGTGCTCTGATTGTCTTCGCCCTGTGCCTCACTACGGTTGCCGGTAATATATCAATCTAATTATTCCTCACATTTCACACCTACATTACATCTACTTCACCAATGTCCATTATCCTTACGTATATCCTTACGTAACTTATTACAGTTTTCGAGGCCAAAAATGGAAAAAAAACTTGAAATATCTTTTAAAAAATCGCCTTTCTTGAAAACAATACAATTATCTTTGTGTATTGTACCACACTTTTAGATCATCACTGGACTTTTAAACGACAACAAATTTATGAGCAGTTTGTAACTCGAGTTCTAATAATAGTAAATTCATACCGTAAAACTGTACTTTTCAATATTACCTGAGCTTACAGGAAGCTCATTTTGTTTTCACCGCATGAACAACATGAATTGTATAATAATAGTAAGTGCATTATTTGAAGTCGATATTAACTTTTTGTTAAATACGTATTGAACATTAATTACTTCTCCGCATAAATACTTTGGTTAATTCATTTATTAGAAGTTTAATTGATGAGTTATAATAATTGAGCTTTAGTACTTTTATCCCACTATGTAAGCTAACCCTGCCAGCTTTACAATTAATCAAATTATTTTTATTCAACAGCTGTGCCTAGCAACCCCCAAAGGATTGTCGGTGGTTCTGTGACTGCTATTTCCAATTACCCTTCCGTCGCTTCCCTGCTTTGGACCTCGAATGCGGTGTCCTACTTGCAGGCGTGCGGTGGTACTGTCCTTAATACGAGGGCTATTCTAACCGCTGCCCACTGCACCTTGTAAGTGATTTAAAATTAAATTAAAAATCCGTTGATTACAAGTAACACAACTCATATTCTATCATATACGAGTATATACAGTGTACAGAAAAGTCACTCATTTTGAATTATAGAAAGAAACATCAGCATCAACTTAAAAACATTATTTTTAATTGAATAATCTTGATTACCAAGATTACATCCGTAATACCGAGATACGTCAACAATAAAGTAAGCGGATAACGCGGCTTCAATGGAGCTGGACAGAATATATTGCCAGGCGTGGTGAAATCGGGCAGATTAGGTCCCTAACGGAATAGACGCCTCGAGAAGGAAGGTGCAGCGTTGGCAGACCGCCTGCCCGATGAGTCGATGACATCACAACGATCGCAGGATAGACCTGGATGCAATCTGCTCGACACTAAAGTGCATCGCAATTCGCAATGTTATCGCTTACCGTCGTCTTGTTCTTTTAATGATTTATTTTAAAATATCTTTATTTATCAATAAGTGCTACATTTTATGTTAACTAACGAAAATATAATATTCTTTACAGGTCTACTTTAAATCACCTTAATAATATTTTTAAAATTAAGGCAAAATACTATTATAAAATATAAACAAATAAGCCATACATAAAATATTTAAATAGTTTTACTAAGTGAAGTTTGTGTACGTTCCTTTACTAATTTCTATTAAACTTTCAGTGGTGACGCTCCCATCAGATGGCGCATCCGTCTTGGATCAGCGTGGGCCAACTCCGGCGGTGCATTATACAACGTGCAGTCGATCATTAACCACCCTGACTTCAACTCTAGGAGTCTGGACAATGATATCTCCCTAATACACACAGCTACTCTCATCAATTTTGTGAACGGCTTCGTCCAACCTGCGTCAATCGCTGGAGCCAACTACAACCTCCTTGATAGTCAAGTTGTATGGGCTGCTGGTTAGGGAAGCACCTCTGTGAGTAGCATAATATATTAGAGGTATCCTGTAGGTCCTTATATAGCAACAAAAGGATAAAATAAAAACTTGATTACTCTTATAGCACCAATAATACATAATTTATAATCTTTATTTGCTTATACAACATGGTACTTCAGGTGTTACAGTTTGGTATAAAGTGCTGAGACATGTTGAGCCAATTATAATAAAAGCATGCAAATGTAAATATAAAAACTAAATCAACAGTGAAATTGCGAAGCTTAAATTAAATTTTATGTCAATGAACCATTTAAAAAAAAATTATATTAGGTTTGTATGTCAGAGATAATTTAAAATTATATATATTGAATGTCTAAAATAATAACTATTAAAAATTAAAAAGAGCTTTAAGAATTTATAAAGTAAAGAATGAATAATTAAAAATCAAAATGTCTTAGTCAAGAATTCCTTTTCAATGTCATAAATATTATTGTTTAATAACCACATACAATAGGAGTACTGTAATACAATCTGTAATTTATCCTTGGGTTTTACCCGCGCGGCATAATCCTTTCTAAGCGTCTACGTAATAAAACTTATCTTTATTCCAAGTTGTAGATTGGCAAAATGTTTGATCATATAATCATGAATAACCGTTGTTCTTTCAGTCAGGAGGATCAGGTTCGGATCAGCTCCGTCACGTTCAGGTTTGGACTGTGAACCAGGGCACGTGCCGTCAACGCTACGCTTCGGTGATGGAACTTGTTACTGACAACATGTTGTGCTCCGGCTGGCTCGACGTCGGCGGTCGCGACCAATGTGACGGTGACTCCGGAAGCCCTCTCTACCACAACGGTGTGGTAGTCGGTGTATATTCCTGGGGACGTGGGTGCGGATTACCCTTCTTCCCTAGCGTCAACGCGCGTGTCTCTCGCTTTACCACTTGGATCCAAGCTAATGCTTAAATGTTGTAAAAATGGTTAACAAATAAAGGTATAATATAATACATTTGAATATGAAGTTATTTTTAATTAAGGGTGCAAAATTAATTACAACCATATCTCCACAGTACAATTTCTACTTATTTTTTAAAAATTAATGAAAACACTTTTTAATGTTACATTTTTATTTGTGTGCAAAAACCAGAACATATATCTTCTATACATTTTTATCGTATCTATTAAGTTTCGACCGATATTTTACAATCTACAGAGGATTTTGATTAATATAAATACACAAAGCTGAAGGGTTTAAGTAATCAGTTGTGTTTTATAAAAGAACAATGCGAGGTATATTCGCTCTAGCATTATACATTACTGCAGTTGTTGGTATGTTTATGTTCATATTGCACTTACTTTTAGCTTTATTTTATATTATACAAGCTTATGCTTGCAGCTGAGCCGCGCCCATTTAAAGAAATCCTTTCTTATCGGATGTCTTCGTCATCTACCTAATCCATTTAGTGCTTTGAGCTATGCATCGATCGGTTGGGTAAAAAAATCCCGCTTTGCTTTTTTTACTGAATATACAAGGTTAGCCTTTGACCACGATCTCGTGATGTTAAGCGGCTTATAGTCGCTGAACCTCTGTCTCGCTCGCACGATATAACAAAATGTCAAATTACCATTGATAAATTTTTTTTTTTTTGGAAATGTGTTAAATTGAAAATTTAGCTCACATTTTTATAATTTTTTTTAAAGTTTAACCAGTTTGATACTTTATAAAATGGTTGAGGCATGCTTAAAGATAGATATTTTTCATATAATTGAGAATGCCATTGTTGTTGTTTAAGGTAGCAAACTGGGAATACTTGTAAAAATAGTATAAAAATATGAGCTAAATTTTCAATTTAAACATTTCCAAAAAGTCAATTTTATCAATTGTTATTTGACAATTAGTTATATAGTGCGAGCGAGACAGAGGCTCAGCGACTATTAACCCTTTAAGCGACGATGTGGCCGTAGCAGCAGGCTATACCTAGAAGCTGGAAAAAAATAATTTATATCTTTAAAAGATAATATTTATCTTTAATCTAATCAGCCTATGAATTTTAGCTAAACTAGTTTAGTCTTGTTATAACTGTTATCTATTATTATTAAACAAGCGTGTAAGACGTATCGTCAAAGGACTTTACCACTGTTAAAGACATCTATAGACAACGATAACCGTTCACCGCCTGCTTGTGTGGGTCGGTATCAACCACACTAAAGACAACAAGTGAATAAAATAAAAAAATTAAAAAACCCAAACGCAATTGTAATTCACCATTTTATGGTGGCGGCCATCTTGGATTTTAAATATATAATGGTGCGTTGTATTTTCCTAGTTAAGCCCTTTCATTTGATACCCATATTGAGGGGTCGTGGATAAAAAAAGTAATCCGCCATTTTGTAGCGCCGGCCATCTTGAACCGATGTCCACCAAACATGGCTAAGAACTTTCTCGACTAACTTTACTTTTAAACAAAAAAAAACTAACACATACACACACAAAGACAGACGATAGACTCGTCAAACTTAAACAACCCGTCGTTTTTGCGTCGAGGGTTTAAAAATTGGGCGTTATTGAATTCCGTTTAGTTTTATCATTCATAGATAGCACGATTTTAATGTCCAAACGAAAATCGATATTTTTTGCAAGAAAGCGAGCGAGACAAGATATATAAGCTAGCTTGATACTAAGTAAACATTATAATCTAATCGTAATTAAGTTCCTTCATGTCATGTACGTCGATTAGTCACTGAATTTCGACTTAGCTTTCTGTTTTATATGCGATTTTTTTTATCTTAGGTATATTTAGGTAATAGGGATACGTCCAAAAATTTAACTTGTCTATCTTGTAGATTATAAAAAATATTGGATACGTACTTTTAGCTTTCTAGATAAAAAAAAATGGCTGAAACACACTTATACTGCTTGGCAGGGCCATGACGTCACATTTTTTTAACCAGCTCAACATATCATTTTAGCGCAAGATCGTAATATTTTGGCTTCGTGGGTAACTTTAATTAACCAACCCAACCGTGATTTAATCTATAACTACTTTGACACTCTGATTTACAACACACTTAATTGATTCCATGGCGGCAAAGAGACAGGAGGAATAATATATTTTTTGTGACAAAATTACCTGTTATACTCGTAGCTAAAGTTACTTTTTCGCTTGAGCCAAAATAGCTTACTTTATTATAGTTATTAATTATAATTATTTGGCGCAGCTGCTCCTAAAAATTCAACTAGGATTGTGGGTGGAGATGTGACGACTATCAGCAAGTACCCAACCATCGCGGCACTTCTCTATTCTTGGAACCTAATAACTTATACACAATCTTGTGGAGGAACCATCGTCAACAGCAAGTCTATTCTGACTGCTGCTCATTGTCCAATGTAAGTGGGGTGGGAAGATAGGTACAAAAATTAACTTATGTGCTCTTCAGGTTCTACGAGTTTCACCGAAATCGCTTTAGGAGTTTTAGCTTAAAAGAGCAACTAATACATTCATAAACAAACTTTTACCTTTATAATATTAGTAAAGTATAGTCTACCGATTACCAAAGAAATAAGTATTTCAAACGCCATCTTGTTACCATCGTTACATATTTAAGTTATGAAATTGTATTTTAGTTTTTTCAAACTGTTCCATTACTTTCAGAGGTGATACATTCGATAGATGGCGTGTGCGTGTCGGGTCCACATACGCAAGCAGCGGAGGAGTAGTCCACACACTCTCCTTCATCCACGTTCACCCAGACTTCAATAGATGGACTCTAGACAATGATATAGCGATCATGCGCACTGAATCCACTATTGTCTTCCTTAGAGACGCTGTCCAACCAGTCGTTATTGCAGGTGGAAGCTACAACTTGCCTGATGATGAGGAGGTCTGGGCTGCTGGATGGGGGAGTACTGTGGTGAGTAAAATTTATACTTATCATTTTTTTTTAACTAATCCGATGATTAAAAAAGTTACTCTTCTATATTTTACGGTTACGCTAGAATAGATTTTTAGTTTAGATGTGTTTATTTTGGTTTATATTTGGTACTTTTAATAGTTCTGAGATATAATGTTTTCAAATAATGTTTTAGAAAGCTTAAAAAAACAATGATGACAAACACTTAGTGCCCCGTCTGATGATGAACGGTAACCGCAACGGTGTGTGGCCATTAAGTAAGCGGAGTAAACCTCTTCCTTGCGTCACTGTACATCGTGCCAGAACACGGGTATATTGATCGCTTGGCGACAAGGTGGATAGTAATATATATATACTTTCGGCTGAACTCTACCGCACATAACTAATTACAGTCATTGGTGTGTACGGGGTGGGATTCGAGCTTAAAGATCCAGAATATGCAATCACTTATTATACACCAAATATAACACCTTGTCTACTACCGAAAGAGAGATTAATTTATTATGATTATAATTACAGGTGGGAGGTTTCCCTTCAGAGGAATTGAGACACGTGCAAGTTTGGACTGTTAACTTAGCTACTTGCGTAGCTCGGTATGGGACCGTAGGCTATGCTATTACTGAAAACATGTTGTGCTCGGGCTGGCTCGACGTCGGCGGCCGCGACCAGTGCCAGGGTGACTCCGGCGGCCCTCTCTACCATGGGAATGTTCTTGTTGGTATCTGCTCGTGGGGTGTACAATGCGCCTTGCCGAATTATCCCGGAGTTAATACTCGAGTTTCACGATATACTGTCTGGATTCATACTACAGCATAGTATACATCTCTATCTCTATTCTCAGCTCTATTCTCTTAAAATGTTGGAACTAGTTTTTTTTTACGTTTTGTATTTTATAGATTTATAAATAATAATAAAATAATTATTTATATTTCACTCAGCGCCATCTATCCCCAAGCTAAGCACTTAATACTTTTGTGTTACGAGTATATTGGCTAGATAACGAATATAATAGGTACTCATATTTATACTTTTCTTTTGTAAATATATACATACATATTTATAATTAATTTTATGGATACAGAAAGCCATCTTTTACCAAAATAACTTCATTAAAATTGGGTTCAAATTAGCCTGAGTTCGTTTAAATTTCCAGTCATAACTAAATTTTCTTTCCAGTGATAACTAAATAAATATAGTATGCATCGTATTGGTTTCATTGCAATCAGTTCAGTGATTCTGACGTGAAAGATCAAAGAACATTCACAGCCTCATACAAACTTTCACTTTTATAATATAAATAGTGTTTTATTTTAAAAAGATTTTGATAATATTGAGAAAACGATTAGTTCCATATTTTTAATTATCGTGTACAAAGATTTTTGCAGTTGTTGCGTATCATTTACAATCCTTTCGATAAGCTGTACCTAAATAACGCCTTACTTATCTAACATGCTACAAAAAATCAAGTTCAACTTGGGCATTCACATAATATAGCTGTCGTAAATTTTGGCAGTTCGTCTATGATATTTTGTATTTCTTTTTTATTACTTTTTCTTATTCTTGTTTAAGAATCAATAATTTAAAAAATATCAGCAGCATACTCTTAATGAAAGTATGCTAAATAATGCATTTTTTGCTATATTTATTTAATTATTAACGTTATACGGCTCATTCTCATG
This sequence comes from Hemithea aestivaria, assembly GCA_947507615.1. NCBI lineage: Eukaryota > Metazoa > Arthropoda > Insecta > Lepidoptera > Geometridae > Hemithea > Hemithea aestivaria. The sequence continues at coordinate 4,967,318 of OX382324.1, read as the reverse complement.
GAATCGATTCTCATCGTCACCTTCATGGCAATTCTTATTTATTGCTTATTTGTAATGTTTATGTATAATTTTGTATAGAGCTGGATAACACGAGTAAACTTTTATATAAATGATTTAAATCGTACGTTTCATTTCGAAGAAAAACAGTTTTGAAATTTTCGACGCCACGAAAGTGATTCAGTCATTATTTTTTTACAACTTTTTCAAGTAAAACCCTTTTAAAAGACTAAATCTACCAAAAATGTACAATAAAACGACATTTTACGTAAAAACAAACCTCACTACAAAAAAAAATATGAGAAATTTGAGATATTACTTTACCATTCACTTTACTTTTTTATTAGTCAGAAATTTGGTTTGTATGTATTAAAAACCTAACATAAAAGATACAGTACTTTTAAGTAGGTAAAAAGGCCCTTTCAAAAGAAAACAAAACATAAAAATCACTTTCGTGGCTCAAAAATCACCTTCATGGTGAAAAACGCTATGAAGGTGATGCCACGCTGGTGACGAAAATATCCCTTTTTGGTGAAATTCTGGAAAGTTTAGGTATAATGTATAAAATTAAATACTACATCTTTATTGCGCACATTTTGGCGTTTCGAAAAACTATCTTTAAATTAAATAACTAAAATACAAAGCATAAAAATTTTGTCCATGCAAGTGATCGGTACACCCATGAATAAATTGAAACTTAGCAATTATATTTTTTTCCACGGCTCGATAAGTCCTAGATCTACGATTGCAGAACATGGCCATCATTGAAATGAATCGAACTCTGCATTGGATTGTTGATGTTATGTTTCACAGCAGCCGTTAAACTACGCAAATCTAAAGCACCTAAAATCGTGTGACCGCCGTATTATATTATTTTAAATTCAAAATAATACTGAAAACTTTTTTTTAGCCTGTAGACCTTAAAGTATATTTGTTTGCGATAATTATGGTATATTTTACAAACAGATACATGAAAATTTGTTAAAGTAGTGCCCAAATGTTTAACTGCAACGCAAAGTGTGACACCACGAGAATACCAAAAATGGCCCCGATTTTGACCTTTCATGTTAAATTTTAGTATTATTTTTTGCGTCTATTATGACAATCTTCATTTATTTTGTAGCTTAATATATGTTTTATCCACTTATCCACAATTCATATCTCTGACTTTAACCGTTTAGGAAATATAACCGTGTGACCATCAAATTTGAGCTAAAATGAGAATGAGCCATACGTATTATATGTATGTATATCTGGAGGAACGATAGTGCCCCCGCCAAGTCGTTAAAATATATTATTTGTTTTAAATTTAAAAACGTTTTTACAAAAAGTATTAACACTGTAAACTAGTCATTTATTTATAGGTACACAACGAACCAGGACTAGTGAAAAACGCCATTATTTTCTAATATATCGAAATGTATCTACTTTGTCGTTTAAGGCACTTTGTGAACAGAAACTTTTAAGCAATGGTCACTGAAACTGTGTGACGCAACTTTATGGAAACTGGCTTTTTCGAAAATAAGAAGTTGCGGAAATCATAAGACTCTTCAATTGCTTCACGCGACTAAGTGGTCAAAAATGATTTGTAGACGAATATTAAAAATTGTCTAGTACCAATTCCCATATTATCACAAAATTTCAAAGTGCTATATGTATTAGAAATTGACACTTCATGCGCACATTTTTGCATAGTGGTGCGCTCAATTAAATGATTCAAGCAATTGATAACATAAAAGACGTATTACTAGTATCTAGCCAACCTATATACGTACTTATAGCACCATAAAATGCTTATCAAAAATATTTCGGTAGCATATCTTGACATTTTAAAAGTTTTATAAGTTTTGTAAATTAATGTTAAAAATAATGATATGTTATGATGTTTTTGATCACTTTATATTACGTATAAGTATAATAGTCCGTTTAAACATGTTACCAGCACTTTTCATTGCTAGAATAGAATCAGGGTAACCATGGATACTTAAATCTTTGGTAACCGATAAAACAACTAAACTTTAAGACTACGACTTATGTTAAATATCTAGGTGCTTGCATTACTGAGTTTAAACCTCATGAAGCCAATATAACATATTATGCCCTTCTATAGGGTCTTGTACGTATCGCCCAACTGTCACTATAAACTATAAATCTACACAAATAAAATATACTTAGAAGGAGGCACCAAATAGTTTCATTATTAGTTTTTTGACGACCTCTGTGGCGCAGTGGGCTAATACCCGCCTGCAACGCAAAAGGTTGCGGGTTCGATTCCCGTATGGGATAAATGTTTGTGTGATCCACAGGTATTTGTTTCTGGTCTGAGTGGTTTTCAATATCTATTATAAGTATGTATTTACAAAAAGAAAAGTATATAAGCATTATATCCGTTATCCTAACCACCATAATACAAGCATTAAGTTGCTTAGTTTGGGGTTAGGTGGGGCTGTCTGAAACGTCCTGAAATATTAATTTATTTTATTTATTAACCCTTTCAGGACCATAAGACTAGGAGAGGTAATGTTATGGTTATTTCTGTATAATATGATCTTTTTGATGTCTATAAAACATATTTTAAAGTCAAAAAGTAAAAACCTATTTTAGTTTTTTTGGAATTTTATGGTACATGGGTGTCCCTATGGTCGTCAACGGTAAATTTTATTCGAAATTATTTACAGTTTTGTTTCAAGGCTAGAGGAATATCTAGGATCTAAACACTTATTAAAAACGCAAATTTACTACCTAAAATCATTAATTTATAAGAAATGAGTCAAGGTACAGAATAAAACAATTCAATCGGTCGTATATTACAGGTGAACTTTGCATATTATACAGGTGTTGTTAGTGCGATTATCTTTTGGAACGTGCACAATACGCGCATCATTTTCTGTTTATCGTTTTTTCGATGGATTGTAATAGGGTAGATCGATTTATAGCATTGCATAATATGGTAGGTACTTACTCATTTTTTCAGGAAGCCACAGAGACTTGCCTGATCTACAAACAACCAATTAATCTATTCTGACCGTGCTTCTCTGTGTAAATGGTATATGCGTTGTTCACTGTTATATCAAAAAGGTCAAAGAATAGTCTTAGATAATCTATCTTCTTATTCTTATTTTAACTTTGACCTGCGATCAAGCTCGTGTGTTATATTTCCTTGATTCGTTAGACCAATGCCACTCATATTTTTATTGTAGTTTGATACGAAACATATTTAGTAAAAAATCGTACCTAATCGTACCATGGTAATCAACTGGAAGCTTGGCTGGTAGCCAGCTTCAATTATTGGTATGACATGATTGACCATCACTTAGTGCATTTTATGCAACCAATCTTACCCTCCAGTCTGGCTAAACAGCGACCCATGCACCCTGTCCTAACGGGACAGTAAGAGAAGCTTTGCACATGGGTACAATATACGGCTCTAACGGTGTAGGTACCGTTAATCACCCAGGTAGAAAGTTCACCCGAATTCACACGGATTTTTTATATGACACAATAATGCATTTTATGACTACTACTATTATCTTAAGGTTATCCTAAGAATCTTTATCGTTTTACAGTTGGCTGTTTCTATTAATTACACGATATTTTTAAAGGTTTATGACTTTATTGAAATCAGTTATTTTTCTTTTATTGATATTGCTTGGTAACTATTCGGTTTTTGAATAACTTCATAATATTTTGTTCATATCGTCGTCCGAAAAAAGTATCCCTTCACGACCATAGGGACAGTACTGTCCCTTTTTATTTATGACTTTATAGCTTTATGAGGATCAAATTATCTAATAGTGTAGTAATTTATATTAATATAACATTAACCAGGCTATAGTTTTTTCATGAAATTTATTTATGATTCTCACTTTAACATCTTGTGAATCTTGAGAAAACTTTTTCATTTTCGCACCAAAAGATATGTCATCTTTTATAGATTATAGACACAATATAGTTCTACTTTTATGGGGCTGCTAGCAATGAATGGTTAAAATGGACATTTAAATTTTAGAAAACAAAAAAATATTTGAAATTGACCAAGAATTTATTTAGATTTTTATTTTTTTGTGTTGGGTACACGGATGTCCCCATGGTCGTCAAAGGGTTAAACGGTTTTATTTAGCTCGCCCCGTTTTCTATATCTTTACTTTTCTATCTCTTTCTTATTTTTATAATAGCTCAAGAATTTTACTCTGAAATGTCTAAACTATATGCGATGACTGTTGTGATGAAATGCGTAATTCTTCAAAGGTTGCCAAAACTGGCTATACCTACTATCTTACTTCTTAGTAATATTATTAACGTGAAAGTTTGTAAGAATGGATGTCTGGATGTATGTTTGTTACTCTTTCACGCCTAAACGGGTGTACCGATTGAGCTAAAATTTGGTATAGATATAGCTTAGACCCTGTAATAACACATAGGCTACATAAGTACCGCTGGGCGCAGCTAGTAATTGATAAAAGACATCATGTCAAGCCTCGTGCAGGGCGCTTTAATTATAAACACACATTTTGACGAGGCTACCATTCATAGATGAGGTAAAAGTATAATAAAATGAACAAATATAGATAAATTAATTTTACTTCAATAATATGTATTGCATTGAAATCATAATATTCTAGCTAGTAGCTGATAAGAAGTTCAAGGTAAAAAGATAACATAATATCATTTTCAAAGGAAGTTCCTATAGCTAATCGACTAAATTTCGGCTTTTAAAGCATTTGTATTAGGCACCTACCTGTGATAGGTAAATATGTATGTATCTTCTATTTGATAAGTCCTTGAATAATATTCGAAAGATAAGTATGATATTAAATAAGCTTGATAGGTAGGACGTGCAGTACGAATATTGCCTTCGTATTAATTTTATTGCTTCATGTTTTTATAGGTGGTTATAATATACTCGAATAAAACGGGATGTCGTGTTTTAGTAGATAAATTAATAGTTATTCACTCACAGTAATACCACAGTTTGACAAGCAAAAAACTGTTATAATACATTACATTTTGTGTTGCATTATACAATACCAGCTTATGCTCGCGGCTTTGCCCGCATGGCGAAATTCTTTCTTAGCGGAGGTCTACGTCATAAAACCTATCTGTGTTCCAAACTTCAACCCGATCCGTCCTATGGCTTTGTTGATGGATCAGTCAGTCAATCAGTCACTCTTTCCTTTTATATACCTATTTAGATGATAACATCATTTTATTCGTTAAATTCATTATACTTGACTCTGTTCTGAATTTGGTCGTTAATATTATGTACGTACCTAACTTCATGGGTATTTGAGATATTTGGGCTCATCGCTATAATTTCATGAAAACATGTTTTTATTTCACAGAAATAAATTACATATCAGTCAAGATTTAAGCATTATCCTGGACCCATGTAGTGAAATTAGCCACACGAGTGTAAACTGTGGGGTAGTAAGAGTGACCGCACTGGTACGTCCAGGAGTAGAGGCCGACAACTGCATTATTTTCGCCGTGGATGAGAGGACCTCCAGTGTCTCCTTCGCAAGGCCCGCGGCCGCCCTCGTCGCGACCTCCGGAGCACAACATAGCGGTGGTCACAGGCCAGTCCAGGAACACGTACCGTTGATTGCACACATCCCGATTTACTATCCAGATCTGAACCTCATGCAGCTGCTCCGATGGCTCACCTCCATTCTGTAAACGTTTTCTATAATTTTAAGGTGAACATTGCTTTCTTAGGTGAAAAAAATAAGGTATAACCTGATATATCTAGACAATAAATACCTATTACACGTTAGGATTATGTCAGGAATCTAATAGGTGACTTTACAAAAGAAAACAAATATTTAGACCAATGGCCAATATTATTATGCTGATATTTAAAATGAGTAGGTATATTTTAATATTAAATAGGCCTACGTTTGACCACATCCCACGTTATGGGTTCTCGATGAATCTTGTTAGATACCTACCTGAAACGATACCTATTCACTGGTGCCTTGCAGATTCCCGAGTTGAAATGCACGGGAAACGCGGATAACAGCAATGTGTTCTAAATAAAACTCTATAGTGGCTCTTGTTCATCTGTCTTGCACAAAAACTAGATGTTACTCACAGCGTGGGTGCCCCAACCAGCAGTCCGGACGACTTCATCGCCAGTTAGATCGTAGTTAGTTCCTGCGATAGCACCAGGTTGGATAGCGTCGGTTACGTAACTGATGTAGGTAGCAGTTCTGACGATGGCGATGTCACTGTCCATAATCCACGGCTCGAAGTTGTTGTGGACGATAAGAGAGTCCACGTTGTGTACAATACCACCGCTGTTAGCGTATGTCGAGCCAAGACGGACGCGCCATCTGTTAGCTGTATCACCACTGGACAAAGACACATAATTTTTAAGGTGTTTAAGAATCTATAATTTGAAGATCATAATGAATGCTAGACAACGACACACAAGCAGACTGCCCGCCTAATGGTGACCGGTTACTGAGGCGTGACACCAGTAGTTAGACTGGCGCCGTGTCAGTCATTACTGAACTATTTTCGGTCAAATAGGCAGGGTAAATCCATTCTTAATTTTCTACTCCTTCTTTTATGAACAGCTAAGCATACAAATAACGCAAAAGCTTTTTAAGATATTAGAAATTCTGCATACTGAACGCATTGAGCCGCAGTGAGTATACTCCTTTGGTTGAGGATAATTCCTCCACAATTCTGCCAGAAGGTAATTAAGTCCGATGAGCGCAATAGAGCGGCGATGCTTGGGTAACTACTGATGGATGTGGCGGAACCACCCATAATCCTTTGCGAGTTGGGGACAGCTGTAAAATATAATCTATTAGGTAGGTATATTCTTTTTAAATAATATTGAATTGCATAAAAGTAAAGATCAATTGTATATTTAAGGTAAGAGATGTTTTATTAGTTAAAAAGTGAAAACCTTTTTCAACATCATGTACCTACAAACCTGATGTAGGGAGAGATGCTTATAAGTCTGATAGAATTTTATAATATATTATATGTACGAGCGTATACAAGTGAAAATTTTAGTAAGTAGTATAGTAAGTTAGGTACATACCGGCCACCGCCGAGAGGCAAAGCGCCAAAGCTAGGATCACGCGCATCTTCACTTCACTCCTTTGATCAAGACTATGTGGGGTACCAATTCGGTTTACTATGTTTTTTATATCGGTCGATGTTTATTACTTCATTTATTAATTTATTGATCCTGAAATAACCTGATAATATGGTATTTATCTATTGAGTTACCGAACGATACTATCTTTACAACCTCTATTCAAAAACATAATAATATAATGAACATATACTTTGAACTCTAAAAGTTTTATTTACGACTATGTCGGTCAAATATGCTTGTATTAAAAAATCTTGTTATTTTGGTAACATTGTTGCGAAAGGTTCATGTCGGCACCGGAGCACCGAGCAGTGGACGTATGAGTATGACGTACGAGTAGGCTGATGTTAATTTTGGACATTTGTCGTATAAACCGATAATAGGTACCTACGATATTTTATATAATTTGTTTTGAACTTACGAATAGCCCACAGTTACCTAAATGGACAAAAATGTAATAAAAAATCTGTGTTATATGTAGATAAACAATAAAAATATATTTAAAATTGTTTAATTAAAAATGGGTTAATTTATTTACGCTTAGGTACGTATAATTTTTATTGCGTAGGTTCAACTTAATAACTTAGCAGGAGGTACGTTTCGTAATGCAACATGATCAATCGCTACCGGGAAAAAATACCAGTATATTATCCAATCAGGCATTAGAAATGATATTCTACAAGAAAATCCATATAAAATGTGTTTTATTATTTGCGTGAATATTGATATTCATTTCAGATAGCAATATTATAATAGCAATGTCGTATATGTACCTATTATTGTTTTGTATATAAATTAAGTAGAGGCAATCGTAACAAACGATTAAAAATTAAAGGAAGGTATATTTCAGGCGTTTTTAGAATATGTAAACTGAAAAACTCAATACAACACACAGAAGGTGTGTTGTATTGAGTTTTTCAGAGTCAGAGACTTTTTTTTTCTTAAGTTACAACGAGGTAGGAAAGGCGTGATGAATTTGGGTTTTACCTCATTTAAGCTTATAATATTATGTGGCTTTTAGTGAAAGTATGCATTAATTTTATTTTTTTGTATAAAAAAAATATAATTAATGGATACTTAAATAGAGGTGCCGATTGATCGAACTATGCGGTCGGATCACATGACCTGAACAAGTTAATAAAGCAATACGTATAATAAAAAAAAATTGTGTAAATTGTGAAGGCGCTTTTTTATGACAATGTATGATAAGATGAGCAAATTAGGTGCCTTATGGTAAGTATAATGGGTGTCATGTTTTCAAAATTCTCCGTAGCACTGCACTGCACCTCTCACCCAGTAAAATGCTTTACACATCGCCACCTTGCACCGGGGAGCGCAGGGCGGTATAATATGGGACTCTCCCATAGAAGAAAGGCGCGGTGGAGATACCCATTAAAAACTTGTGGGACTGCGGGACGCCGTAATGCCGGGGCTGCGGGTATTACTCGCCTATAGCTTGTGTCTTGCTCAATAATGTTCACTGGTAACATTGCCCTTTAATCCATAACACAGTGCTGACCCTGCACATAGCTGCTTGGTACTTGGTGGATGAATAACTCGCAAAGGTGTGGTGCTTCTTGGCGACCTTTTTAAACTGCGACCTCTGTAAATGTATACAATGTATACTAGAGGTATATGTTTAGGACGATAGTTTAACTTGAGACTCCCGCAAGACTCAGCATATTCTGTCTTAACTCTAAGTTGCCTTCCTCCATTTCATGCTTTTATCAGACTACATTAATATAAGGAGTTCACATAGACATAAGATACAAGGGTGCTCTGTGGTAGTTTCCCTATAATCTATCAGATAAGAATAATAGAAAAATCATTCATAAAGCTTACATGTAACTTCCACTTTTACGCCGTTTATCTTTTGGGTGGTATTTAAACAGCAATTATGATTAAAAATAATCTTAAAATGAGATAGTAAAATAGATAATACGGTTATCATATTATGATATTATCTATACTTACCTACCTACGTCACGTGTGCATTTAGTTTAAATTTTTTTTTTTTTTTTTTTATACGAGATAGGCCTACGTTTTACCACATCCCACCTGATGGAAAGTGAAAATGCGGTCGACGATGGATCACGTAAGATGCCTAGAAAGGTACCTATTCACTCGTGCCTTGAAGATACCCAAGTTGTACCACTCGGGAAACACGGATGACGGCAAAGTGTTCCAAACGCGACCAGTTCTCATTAAGAACGAAGAAGCAAAACGCTTGGTGCGGGCAGTAGGTAACGCCACTAAGTAAGGATGCCGCTTTGCCGTCTGCCGCGACGTCCGTCGGTAGAATGGGCTTGGAGGAATAAAGGTATCTTAAAAGCCTACCTATCAAAAGCTAGGGTATAGTCCGAATTTTTGTACCACTATATCCTACTAATATTACAAATGAAAAAGTCTGAATGGATGTACCTATGTAATCCTTTTGTTGTTTGTTTTATTTCATTACGCATAAGGGCAACATCGATGTTATAAAGTTTCCTTGGTCACTTATGACCTCGTGATTTCTGTAAGCCTTTATACTTATCCGATTCTTAATTTTGATATCTTCAAGGAAAGTTATTGAAACGAAGATGTTTAAAAAAAACCGCTTGAAATTTTATTCTATGATTTTTTGATAAATTTAACAATTTAGGTTCCAGGGATTCATACTCGTAAAAGTTGTCAAAATGTATCACTTCTCCACCTTTATTCTTATATTGTGAGCAATTAGATTTAATTTCTTTAATTATAATAAGTGTATCCTCCCCATCCTTACTTACGGTGCGCAGACCTGGTCACTGACCGAGTCGCAGAAGTTCCGCCTCGGAGTTTGCTTACGTGCAATTGAACGCAGTATTTTAGGCATTAAAAGAGTTGATAGGGTGCGAAATTCCGTCATTCGAGCTAAGACGGGAGTCACGGACGTCGGATACAAGTCCGCCAAACTGAAATGGGAGTGGGCGGGTCACGTTTGTCGCATGCATCCTGACCGCTAGGCAAAGATCGCCACGGAATGGACCCCGCAAGAAAGGCGGCGTCGCCGAGGCCGGCCCAGAAAGAGATGGAGGGATGACCTCGACTCTTACCAGGTTGGCTGGCCTGAGGTGGCGCCGGATAGAGAAAAATGGAAGGACTTGGGGGAGGTCTTTGCCCAGCAGTGGGACAGCATAGACTAACAAAAATAATAATAATAATACTTTGATATTCTTCTTGGGCGATGAGATAATAAAAAATAAATAATTATACAGGGTTACTTTTTTATGCTTTTGTAAAGTTGACGCCGAGATTAAAAAAAATCTAATAACTCGAAAACCGTAACTTTTCGCGGAACATAAATCATGGCTAATGGCTGAATGATCTTCAATCCCCAATAATGAATGCCTTATACACACTAATGTGCTGAACTACCAATAAACCTGTATATTAATAAACGTTATCAAGGTAATAATTATTTTGGAGGCTTAGCTTTAAAGTATTAATCACTGTAATATTGGAATCAATTGGTTTTCAGCGCTGATTTGGTTTTTTAGGTGGTATAAATTCGAAGTTTCCGTTTGAGGCACACGGAAGAATGAATAACTGTTGCAGTAGTAATTAATTTATTACCTACTTAGGTACCAATGCGAACCTCTCTTTTAGGCTTTCACCAGATACGTGGTGGTGCCCACGACGACTTCCCCAGAAATCCCAGAAATGGCGTGTCCTCTGAATAGATCAGTGTCTCCTTTGAATAGATAATAATATTATCGACGACAACATATTATTATTATATTGTCTGAAATAAAAGCATATTATTTAGATTAGGATAGAATAATATTTTATTGCATATAAAAAAGCACAATTTTTTTTTATTATCCCAAAGGCGTTCAAGCAATACAAGTTGTGAAAAAAATAAATATATAGATAGGTATTTGACTAGTCACAGAGGTGACTTTAGATATATAGATACCACTTTAGTGAAACACAGAAAAATGTACAAAAATAAACTTAAAATAAAAATTCAATATTATAATCGATGTGTTACAATTGGCGGTCTTGTCGGTAAAAGAGCTCTAGGGACTTCGCGGGACTTTGCCTGTTCCGTGAGTTTAAATTTTTGGAAATGCAGTAAAATGGTACTCCAACTACAGGTACTCCAACCGAACAAGTTGGCCTACTTACGCTGCTAGAGTCAAAACACAATTATAACAAAGGTTGTGTGCTCAAATTATACTCGTACGTTATTTTAGAGTTTACCTACTACAAAACCTGTAAAGTAACCTCACGACTGCTTCCTACATAATAGATATTATTATCTTATTGAAAACAGCCAAAAATTCTGTTTTACGTGTCTGGGGGTGTCCTGGCGTAAATTTTGCTGCACGCTTAGATTTACATTCAGGGGTTCTGAACTATAGGCCAGAAGTGCCAGGATCCCACCGCCCTAGTATTGATGTATATAGACGACGATTACCATTGAACATCAGGCAGAGTCTCTTATCTGCTTGTTAAAAACGCACTCCATACACTACCGACAGCAATTATCAAAATGCACGCTTTAAACTATGGACTAGAAACATCCAGAACATTTTATGAGCAACACATAACTATATTATCTACGAGTATAGATATTTCTTCAGCAAATTTCGAAAACCGCTTAAATTTTATATTGTGTACAATTAATTTATTATTACGTACAATTTATTAAGACTACACAACACACGACTACACGACACACACAAATACAATTAAGTAAGTCTATGTTAGTCGTTTCACTATAAGGCTGCGATTCCACCAGAGATGTGCGAGGATGCGTAGCGAGGAATGTGTTTGTAAAGAAACAAAGGAATCGCTCCATTTACCTCGCCTCGGTCAGCATATTTCTGGTGGAAACGGCTCAGCGGAGCTAGATTTTTGCGCATACAAAACAAGCGAGGGATGTGTGTGAGGGATGTGTGTGAGGGATGTGTGTGAGGGATGTGTACGAGGGATGTGTGCGAGGGATGTGTTGCGAGGAATGTGTTTTGAGAAGGATGCGTTGCGAGTTTTGCGTTACTCCGCTCTCACTACACCGCACCCCCGTCGACACATTTCACAGCTTCGCACCGCATCCTCGCACCACACATTAATGCGCATTTTTACAGCTCTGCTACACATCATTGTAGGCACATTTCCATCGCACATCTCTGGTGGAAACGCAGCCTAAGGTCTAAGGCCTAAGGTATTTTCTCTCTCCACTGTATGGGTAGCGGTTAAGGACCAATCATTGGTGAGTTAAGGTCGCCTCACTACCGGGTTTTGGGCTTGCCGCGTCATCCTTTCCAGATGAATGAGTCCCATTGAGTGGCCCAGGTTCAAAATTGCTCCGACATGCAGGATAAGTGCCCTCCTAGCCCCATTAGATCAGGTTAGGGATGGGCAGTCTTTTGAGCTATGTTTACTATTTACGTTTTGGAGAACGGTACTGTTTCTTCTTCCAGGTTTCTCCCTGAATTTTTTAATGATTCCCATAACCATTCTCCCATTTTTAGGGTTCCGTACCTCAAAAGGAAAAAACGGAACCCTTATAGGATCACTTTGTTGTCCGTCCGTCTGTCTGTCTGTCTGTCAAGACCCTTTTTCTCAGGAACGCGTGGAGGTAACAAGCTAAAATTTATAGAAAATACTAAGGTCCATTGCTTCTTAGAGCTGTAAAAATTTCAAACTTCTAGGCCAACGCAATCAAAAGATATAGTCGAATATGTCGCAAATTTCAGCAAATTTTCGACATTACCAAATAAATCAAAACCTACGGGACACTTCCCGTGAACTCAGAATCTTGAAATTTGGCACGAAGTAACTCCTTAGAGCACAGATAAAGGAAAAATTGCAAAAACCATAAATTTTTATTTGCATCATATGAAAAAAATATTTTGAATAATTTTATACCTACTAACCCTTTTCTCATGAACGCGTAAACGTATTAAATTGAAACTCATATCAAATAGTCAGTCTATAATACCTTTAAACTGTAATAAAATCAAACCTCTATGTCAACGCATTCAAAAGAAACAGCAATTTTAGTCGCAATTTTAAACTCGCAACTACTCTCAAAAAATCAAAACCTATAGGGTACTTTCCGTGAACTTAGAATCTTGAAAATTGGCACGAAGCAACTCCTTAGAGCACAGATATAGGAAAAATTGCGAAAACTGTACATTTTTTGTTACATATTATAAAAAAATATTTTTAATAATTTTGTATTTACTACCCCTTTCCTCAAGAACACGTACAGGTATTTAATTGAAATTCATACCAAATACTCAGCTTTATAATAACTTTAAGCTGTAAAAATCAAACATCTATGTCAACGCAATCAAAAGAAACAGCAATTTTAGCCGCATATTTTCAAACTCGCAAGTACTCGCAAGGGAATGAAAACCTACAGTATATACTATTATACCCACTTTTCCTTACGGTTACGTAGAAACCCGTAGGTTTGTACGGAACCCTCGGTGCTCGAGTCCTACTCGTACTTGACCGGTTTTTTTTTTATTATGTGTTATATTATTTTACTTTTAAATGAACTGAAGTCACGTTCTACTTAATAAAAAAAAAATTACAGTACCTATATTTAATAAGTTAACTGAGGAACCTTGATTTTTTCATTATTTACATAATTATTTTATTTTTTGAATTTACGAGTATATAACTTTGAACACACAAGGTACTCCCAAATTATTATGCATGTCCACACAAATAACAAAATAATAACTAACTAGGTTTCTCAAACGACCACTTGTTCGGTAGGTTATCGTCATATGATAATCTCTAATTGTTGTTTTTTTTGGAAATTAAAAGATATTGATAGACAAACAAATTGATAGTATTGGGAAAGTCCAAGAAGACTTACTTCAATATCTGAGGATTTTAGGATTAATCAAGTAATAAAAAATGAGTGATATAAATAGTGAATCTATTTGGTAGACAACATATTCTCGATCTGGGAAGTGAAGTGAAAATGCGTGCATTCCTTGTTCTGGCCCTTTGCGTTGCGGCGGTAGCTGGTATGTATTAAAAACCATATTAAGACAAAATAATTTTATTAATTGAATTTATAATTTAAATAATTGAAATAATTATAATGAAAATTTTAATTAATTCTTAATAATATTTTTTTTTTATTTTAATCAATTCATTCAATATTTAGATTTATTATCACAATAGTCCGTGACTCCAACCAAGCTTAAGAGGTGGTGAAGAATTCAATTACCAATAAAATAATTATAATTTACCAAGAGTTTTTTCATGCGAATCAATTTACGAATTAATTTCAGTGTGTCTAAAAGACGTTCTGTTGTTCATCCTTAGTAAATCCGTATCTATGCTGCATATACCTATTATTATATCATTATCACAGTAGAGCTGTACCCTTGCCTGGTATTAACCAATAGCAGCTCCTAGTTATTTAACTATTCATCACATTAATAATAAACGCGAAAGTTTGTGAGTGTGTTACTGTGTGAGCGTGTTTGTTTGTTACTACTTCACGCCTAAGCGGGTGGACCGATTGAGCTGAAATTTGGTATAGAAATAGCTAAGACCCTGGAATAACACAAAAGCGGGTAAAACCGCTGGGCGCAGCTAGTCAGATACAAAGCCCTATGTCACACTGCATAGCGCTCGCCAAACTTTTTTGGCAGTACTGTTACGAGGTGTAAATGTTACTATCTATTTTATTACCACTAATATTTTAAGAATAATTACTTGGGACATAGGGTCACATATAAAAATAATTTAATTTAATTACATTTTTAATCTTATTTTCAATTAATGCTAAGCATAAATATTGTTTTAATTGCAGCCGTCCCCAGTAACCCACAAAGGATCGTGGGTGGGTCGACCACGACCATTTCCCAATACCCAAGCATAGCTTCTTTGCTGTACTCTGGCAACTTGGTAACATACTGGCAATCTTGCGGTGGTACTATCATTAATCAAAGGAGCGTCCTGTCAGCTACTCATTGCTTTGTGTAAGTCATAATTTATTCTTGCTATACACTATACAATTACTAAAGATATAATCAAAGTATATTGGCACGAGATAGGGCTGAGTGGCATAACACGAAGGAGGCCATTTGCCCAGTAGAGGGCTGATGGATGTACAGGACTGTGGATGATGATGATGGTACACAATACACAGCCACAGCTATATGAGAGAAGGGGGTAGATCGACAATGAGGTGGAATAACTAGATAAATTACGTGGGTCCACTGCATGAAATATGCCTAAATTACCACCAACAGCGGCGGCCCAGCGGTAGTTTTAAGTTTCGTTTATTTTTGGCGCAAACAAAATATTTTCTTTCTATCTTTCAACAAACATGTGAGGTATCGTTGAATAGATATTTTAAAATCAAGGACGGGTTGCTAATTTTTTTTTTCAATTAAGTGATTTAAAAGATATTCAAGTTTAAAACTTTTTCTAAGCGTCCCCCTTTTATAATCTAAACTACTGGCTTTCAAATACTGAAAAAAAAATCACGAATATAATAAGTGTAGTTAGTACAATCATGAACTTTTCAGGAAAACTTATAGCGATTAAGATAGTTTTTATTAGTTTTAAAGATATCATTAATGAAAGTTAAAGCAGTTAATATTCCATTTGCCAGTACTACGGAAGCCTTTATTGCGCCTATAATAGGTTTAATACCATATAAAATAATTGAGGACATGTTATATATTATGTAATATCAAATCAAAAGTTAAGACAGATTAATATTTGGCAAAGACTGGGTCAATATTTAAAAAAATATGAGTAATATTATTATATTCTAGCGTGGTAAATAGAATCGAATAGATAGGTAACCCATTATCAAAACACCACAAATAGAAAAATTAAAAACTAAACCACATTATATAATAACTTAATCGCCTAAAACTAACACGTATAAAGCCAAATAAAAACACAATTATTACACACAGAAGTGAACAGTTCTATTTTTCTTTACAGTGGAGATGCTGCCAATCGGTGGAGAGTGCGAGTTGGATCCACCTTCGCTAACAGCGGTGGTACCGTCCACAATGTCCAGAGCATTATAAGGCATCCCAACTACAACGTCGGGGCAACATTGAACAATGACGTAGCCATCCTGCGTACTGCTAGTAACATCAACTTTGTCAATAACGCCGTCGTAGCCGGTAAGTTTGCTGGAGCCAACTACAATCTTGCCGATAACCAAGTCGTCTGGGCTGCCGGATGGGGTGCTCAAGTTGTAAGTACCAAAATATAAAACCTTACACTCGCAGCTTTGCTCGCTAGGCAAAACCTTTTCTTAGCGGAGGTATTTCGAAAAATCTATCTAATTCGAGAACCATTCAGCGGTATGAGCTGTGCGTTGATAGCAGTCAATCAGTCAGTCTCACTTCCTCATAATTACGAAATTATTCATAATCATAATCATTTATTTATTTGCTTTTAACACGGTATAAAGATGTAAGTACAATAATATGAACAGCATGTTAAGCCATTATAGTATACAGCATGCAAATTAATTTTTTTTAATAAAAAAAAATAATACAATATCTAATAATGTCTAAATATTAGTTTGGTTAATAATACAATAACAATGTCTAAATATTACCTAAATATTACATTTGTGGTTTATCAAATGGGCTTACTATGAGTGCTTCATTTGAAAACTAAATGGGCTTACTATAAGTGCTTCATTTGTGGTTTATAAAATGGGCTTACTATGAGTGCTCCATTTGTGGTTTATCAAATGGGCTTACTATGAGTGCTTCATTTGTGGTTTATCAAATGGGCTTACTATGGGTGCTTCATTTGTAATTTATCAAATGGGCTTACTATGGGTGCTTCATTTGTAATTTATCAAATGGGCTTACTATGGGTGCTTCATTTGAAAACTAAATGGGCTTACTATGAGTGCTTCATTTGTGGTTTATCAAATGGACTTACTATGGCTGCTTCATTTGTGGTTTATAAAATGGGCTTACTATGAGTGTTCCATTTGTGGTTTATCAAATGGGCTTACTATGAGTGCTCCATTTGTGGTTTATCAAATGGGCTTACTATGAGTGCTTCATTTGTGGTTTATCAAATGGGCTTACTATGGGTGCTTCATTTGAAAACTAAATGGGCTTACTATGAGTACTTCATTTGTGGTTTATCAAATGGGCTTACTATGGCTGCTTCATTTGTGGTTTATAAAATGGGCTTACTATGAGTGCTCCATTTGTGCAACTTCACCGAAAACCGAACAGAATAAGAAACCGTTTCACAAAATGAGCAGAACATCTCCTATATGTTTCTGGTGTTAGGGTACCTAATGTAGTAAGCTTATATAAGTGAATTTAGTTTTTAAAAGTTAGTTCAAATTAGAGCAATTATATTATAAACAAGTTTTATCAGTAATAACTGTGCCGCGGGTAACACCGCGGGTCGCAGCTAGTATCTAATAATGTCTAAATATTAGTTTGGTTAATAATACAATAACAATGTCTAAATATTACCTATTTTATAATTAAAAAAATCATTTATGTCATAAAAGTTATTCTCATTTAACCATAAGAAGAGTTTCCTTTTAAATTGATTGCATGGTAAACATTTGAGATCATTTGGGATTTTATTGAACACTTTTACGCACATTCTCAGACAATTATTATCAAACTTAGCAGATCTAATTGGCTCAATTAACATCATTCTATTTGGATCTCTTTGACTTCTACTACTATGTGTTATTGATGAGAATATCTCTTTATGTTGTTTTACGAAATTACCAACCTCATAAATATAGAGTGATGGTAATGGTAATAAACCAAGACTTTTAAACAATGGTTTGCACGATTGGTCAGATGAGATTCCGCATATAGATCTGACACATTTTTTTTGTGCAATAAATACCCTATTTCTGTCTGTACCGTTGCCCCATACCATAATGCCGTAACGCAGTATAGACGCTATGTATGCATGGTAGCACATTATTGCTGTTTTCTGACACGTCACATTCTTAACCCGTCTTAATGCATAAACGTGCTGGTTTATCCTATTGCCTATATTATTCATATGACTTTTCCAATTCAGTTGCTGATCTATTACTATACCTAAAAATTTAGTTTCCGCTACTTCTTTAATTTTAGTAATATTTAAATTTTTATTATATTGAGGATGTTTAGACCTATGAAATTGAATATAATTAGATTTTGTCAGATTTATTTTTAAATTCATTGATTCTAGCCACTCTATGATGTTGTCAATTGTATTATTAATGTCAGATTCGTGATTGTTAATTGAATTATTATTTTTATTAGATGTCACTATTACGGAAATGTCATCTGCGAATAAAATACATTTATGATTGATTATTGTAGTAATATCATTTATATATAAAATAAATAGCATCGGCCCTAAAACACTTCCCTGGGGGACACCATAATTGTTCACTCGATAATCAGACGCATAGGATATGAGCTCATTTTGTTCTATTTTATTGATAACAACTTTTTGTTTGCGGCCAGTTAAATAAGATGCCATCCACTGTAGAGCTACTCCGCGTATACCCATATATTCTAATTTAGTTAATAATATGTCATGAGAAACAAAATCAAACGCTTTAGATAAGTCAAAAAATAATCCTGTCGTGTAGTTATTATTATTCAGATTAGTCAACACTGTAGATAAAAGAGTAAAAATAGCTAAAGTGGTTGACTTTCCTTTTTGGAACCCAAACTGAGTATGTGATATTATGTTATTTTTAACACAAAAATCTTTTAATCTCTTGAGCATGCATTTTTCTATAATTTTAGATAATATGGGTATTAGAGTGATTGGGCGGTAGTTATCTATCTCATCTCTTTTACCTTTTTTATAAAGAGGAGTTATAACTGATTTTTTTAATAGATCAGGGAAAGTACCTGTAGAAAATGAAAGATTTATTAGATACGTCAGTATAGTAATAATTTCAGATACGCTAGCTTTAATTACTTTAGTACAAATGCCATTACATTATGTTTAACACTTTTGTCCTCATATTATATATTTTTATTTCCAGTTCCAGGGTGCCGGTTCTGAGAACCTTCGTCACGTGCAAGTTTGGACTGTCAACCAAAATACTTGTATTAATCGTTACCGTGAAATCGGGCGCATTGTGAACGAGAACATGGTGTGCTCGGGCTGGCTCGACGTCGGCGGTCGCGACCAGTGCCAGGGTGACTCCGGCGGCCCTCTCTACCACAACGGTGTCGTCGTCGGTGTCTGCTCCTGGGGCGAACAATGCGCACTCGCTCGCTACCCTGGCGTCAACGCTCGCGTGTCTCGCTACATTTCTTGGATTCAGGCTAACGCCTAGGTTATATGTTTCAGTGGATTATATACTAAATGATTAAATTATTTGGTTTTGTATACTATACTTTTATTGTTTACCACACATCAACACGATACACTTCGTACATTTTCAAACAATCTCATTCAATTCTTTTAATGTTGGAGAATTTTCAAACTGCGTACGTATGTAACATGTGCTTTAAGTTAATCTGGCCCTATTGAGTACCTAAGTAATGTATGGTCGATTATTAAAATACATATTACATGTAGACAAAAGTAATACCAACTTATGATATAGGGCTCATTTCGTATACACAATACATGTGATAATATAATAAACCTTTGACCGAAATTTAAAAATAATACCATTCATAAACTATAATTTTCCTTTGATATTATACACACAGCATAACCTCCTCTTCATATACTCCAGTCAAATATTAATAAAACATAATAAAATATATCATTATATTATTAAACGTCGAAATATATCATAATAGTTTTATGTATTAAATCCTAAATTACCTAAGTTTAATCCTGAAATCCTCGCTCGCTTGTCATCGCACAAAATATACCTACTACTGCTCTATAAATTTTTTTTGTAGACTCTTAATTTTCCATGTCAAAATTAAATCCGCTAACACTCTTCTCTTAGCGTTTCGCCGGCCGCTGCCGGGGCACTGTATGTAAATACATTGATTATTAGCAGAATTATACCAAAATATTATTTAGTATTTGATATACTAAAATATTAATTATACCAAAATATTATATAGTATTTGATATACTATAATACCTACCTTAGTTAACTCAATCTAAAGAGATGATCTTTTTATGCAATGACAATAATATTAATTATATAAAGGATGCTAACGACCAGGAGGTTCAGTTTGTAATAATTTATATAATACTAGCTTACCCGGCAAACGTTGTTTTGCCATATAAATAATTTCCTAGTAATTTCTAGTGTAGACAAAAAATAGCTTACTTATTGGAAGTATGTATGTATTTTAGAATGTGTATATTGTATGTATGTACGAATGTGGTATATGCTTGAAATAAGCATTATTTTATGGAAAAATTTTTCAAACAAAAGTAAAAAATTAAATTTTATGAAAACATTGTCTCTTATAATTTTTTCATACAACCAATATTTCCATTGACATTTCAAAATAAAGATTCATAATGATTTATTTTTTGGAAACTATGAAAATCTTAATTGTTCAATTACATTTTTTTAATAAAATTATATTAAAATTACATTTTTATAAGATCAACATCATTTTCGATATAAATAAAAAAAAGTATACTTACAACACAAAATCCGTTGTTATTAAAAGCTCGTGTCACGTGTTGAGAACTTTTGAGGTTATAAAATCACTTAATTAACTAATCGTGCAAAATACACTCAAAATTGATAATTTAATTATTATTGATAAAATAGGAATGATTAAAAGTTAATATGAGAGTTACACTGAGATAGCAAAATAATAATTGTCAACGTTACTACTACTACACTTGATGCATAAACAATAATGATGGCCGACAACTGTGTAGGGAGTGAGAAAGAAAGGAGACCGGCTTCGTTCTCATCCCTACTCCGTGCTGTTTACTGGGTCAGAAGTGACACCTGTAGACATCTGGCGGGGATAACTAATTAAATGACGATTGATCAGTTTTCGACCGGAGAGGAAAAATGATTAAATTACTAAAATGGCTATTAAAAAATAAGGGTTGATCGTAGAAGAATGAAAATTGAGGATTGTATGTATTTTTGTATGTTGTATCATAAAAAAATAGAAATTAAAAAATTTGTCTAAAAAATAAAAAAATAAATTTAGGGGTGGACTACCCCTAACATTTAGGGGGATGAAAAATAGATGTTGGCCGATTCTCATAGATACCGGATAAGCACAAAAAATTTCATCAAAATCGGTCAAGCCGTTTCGGAGGAGTATGGCAACAAAAACTGTGACACGAGAATTTTATATATTAGACTAGCGGACCTGCGCGCACTTCGTAGCGCGTAAAAGTTAATTATTTTATAATTTCCCGGGAATCCCACATCCTTTTTGAGTCTCAAGCTTACCACACCAAAATTTAGCTAAATAAAGTCAGCGGTTACTGATTTCCCGTACAAAAATCCACCGCCTCCCTTTGCCCTTGAAATGTTGCATCCACGCAGCTCGAACTGGCAGGGTCGCCATGAAATGTTGTGTGTTGGTGTAATAAGTTATATTCTATTCTATCCGGTCACGAGAAGACTAATATGACAAGATAAGTGTCAATCAATCAATCAAATCGTTTATTTGCCAAGATTACATGTTGAAATACAGTTCTTAATAAAATTACCTTAAATCTATGTTACAATGTAACCCGTCTGCAAGCAGACGTGCAAATTATTTGGCAAGTATTTGTTAATTAATTATTATATGTGAAATATGTCAATTAAATTATGTTTATTTATATGTCAATTAAATTAAATATTAAAAGATACACAATAAAAAATAAAATTACTAAATTAATACACTACAAAATTCAATAAATTCCTTTACACTATAAAATCAATTTTTTAAAAGCCAATCAATTAATGTTTTTTTTAAAATTTGCCACGGCTAAGCATCTTTATGTCATCAGGTATAGCGTTATATATTACTATGCACATATTATATATATACATTTCTTTTGTACAAGTCCTTTTGGGCGCAGGGTCGATATAATAGGTCATATAAAAATTATTAGTCTTCTTTCTCAGAAGACAGAATTGATGATAATATTATTCTGTCATCACCGACGCTGAGAGACATGAAAAAATATCTTAGCAGCTTATATAGAGGTATAATGTAAATTGAAATTTTAAACAACTTGGTTTTTCGTTTTTTTTTAGTTCAAATAATCTACCAAATATGCTCGCGGTTTCCGTCGTATTAAGTTATTCTTTGCAAAAATTTACTAATCTGATTTTTGAACCGCGTTTTGAACCGTACGTTGATAGATCTAATTATTCTGTGATAATGTGTATGTATCTTTTCTACCTCTACCTCTATACACACCTGTAAGATTAAAAAGAGAAGTGAAAGGCAATAAATTTCATGTTTATACGTTTCCACAATTTATTGGGAACTAAGGTGTGAAAAGCGTTAGCGCATTGTTCGCCCCAGGAGCAGACACCGACGAGGACACCGTTGTGGTAGAGAGGGCCGCCGGAGTCACCCTGGCACTGGTCGCGACCGCCGACGTCGAGCCAGTCCGAGCACAACATGCTGTCGGTTATAGTGCCTCCAAGTGTAATCCCTCCCTGGTTTCACTGAATATCATGCTGAAACCTGGTCACGATAACCGCTTGGAGACTGATTATGCAAATCTGTATTTATTGCTCGTTTGTCTAAAAGATATTTCTATTAGCGATAAGACCGCTATATATAAGACGTGTTTTTTTTTTCAAATGTGTAATTAAGCTTATTTTATGGTAATTATGGTACTCAATATAGAGTTTATTAATCTAATAATATTTATGTATTCTTTTTTAGGCTTCCGTAGACAACAAGGAAGCCTTATAGTTTCGCTTTGTCTGTCCGTCCTTCTGTCTGTCCCCGGCTTTACGGAGAAAAAATAAGGCTTAGAAAGCTGAAATTTTGCACAGATGAGGGTTATACGGGCAAGAGAATGGTAGGAAGGAATAATTCAAAATTATTATTTTTCTGTTTAATCCCATCATGTGGTATCGTTGAATAGGTATTTTAAAATGAAGGATGCCCCCTCCTTTTAAAATCTAAACTACTGGATTTTAAACACTGCTAAAATCGTGAATATTATGGTTTTACCATGAACTATAGCGGCCTATATGGCCACCAGGAATACTATAGCGGCTAAGATATCTTAAGAGATAATCTTATGAGATTTAAAGATATCGTTGATGAAAGTTATATCAGATAATATATTCCTTTAGCCAGTACTACGGAAGCCTTTCATTGCGCGTAGCCCGACTAGCGCTTGACATATTTATTTATGTGTTTCAACCGCTCATGAACGAGGCGACATCTATCGATAGTTTAGACATCTATCGAAGAAGAAGAAGAGTTAACTTAATCAAAAGAGATGATCTTTTTATGTGATGACAATAACATAAGGATGTTAACGACAAGGGGGTTCAGTTTGTAATTATATTATATTCCTAGATACTTATTTCCCTAATTCGTTGCTAGATACCTATTGTCATACTGCCTATAATATACGATGGTTATATTATAATTTTCGAAACAATTTTAACTGCGAGTTTGAGACTTATCACATTACATTTCTTTCTTTTTACTGGATAATCTTATTGGTATATATCGAAGTCCAAAAGGCAGGCCTATGTTCTGCAGTGGACGCCCAATGGTTGAGATGATGAATTTTATAATATCTAAAATAAAAACAATGTCATCGTTTTGTGTATATAGGTATATATTTAAGTTCTTTTGTATGTCATATTTAAAATATCTTGTGTGAAGAAATTTATTTTTGCTGATCTCTGCTTTTAGGCGTTAGCTTGGATCCAGGCAGTGTACTGCGATACACGAACATTGACGCCAGGGTAGCGAGCGAGAGCGCATTGTTCACCCCAGGAGCAGACACCGACGAGGACACCGTTGTGGTACAGAGGGCCGCCGGAGTCACCCTGGCACTGGTCGCGACCGCCGACGTCGAGCCAGCCGGAGCACACCATGTTGTTGGTTACAGTAAATCTAAGTTCAGTATAGCGGGTCGTGCAAGTATTCTGGTTAACGGTCCACATTTGCACGTGACGGAGGGTCTCAGATGCTGCTCCCTGGAACTATAAATAAAAGAAAGCATTAGCGATAAAGATACTCATTCGCCTAATACTATCGCACAGTACTGGGGCTGGACTTCCATTGAAGAAGGTCGACGGTCGATGTCGAGATGGGGCACCCCAACAGTGCCTGTCGTACCACCTGAGCGGTGATGTGCAAACATTACTGTGCTTTACTGGCCTAAAGAGAGAGGCATCTTATGTCTCTTGAGTAAGATGCGTCGTGCACTTTGGTACAACTATTTATTTTCATGGGTTACAATATTTTAAATGATGAAAGTCTTACAGAAGTACGTCCCCAACCGGCGGCCCAGACGACTTGATTGTCACCAAGATTGTAGTTGGCTCCAGCAATAGAAGCTGGTTGGACGGCATTGTTAACGAAACCGATGGTGGAAGCAGCGCGTATGATGGAGATATCGTTGTTCAATGTTCCTCCAACGTTGTAGTTCGGGTGCATTATGAAGCTCTGAGAGTTATGGACGACTCCACCGCTGTTAGCAAAGGTGGATCCAACTCGAATACGCCAGCGATTGGTAGCATCACCACTGAAAAAAATATTTTTAAGTTTTTTTAAAGGCTTTTAAAATAAAAAAAAACGTAACATTTTCAAATAAATTGAAATATTGAGAACATGTTGGTTAAAGTTAATACAAGGAAAGTAGCGTTCAAATTTTGATATTTGAGATGCATATATTGAGCCTGAATTAAGCCTAGAAAAAATCCTGTAATTATGAGGCAAGAAGGCGAACATATTCTACTAATTTAAAAGAACAAAAGTAAGACTTACATTAAGCAGTGAGTTGCAGTCACAATGGATCTGTTGTTAAGAATAGTACCACCACAAGACTGCCAGTATGAGACTAAGTTTCCACTGTACAGAAGAGCGACTATGCTAGGGTACTGGCTTATCGTAGTGGTAGATCCACCAACGATTCTCTGTCCATTTTTAGGGACGGCTGAAATATGAAACAAGCAATGATTTTACAGAACTGGCAATAAAATCAACAATAAGTTTTAGAGTATTAGATCAGTATCTGATGTTTAGAAAAAAATACATTTTCTAGATGGACAAAACCAATAGGCGACATATCTTCAGTGCAAGTTCATTATAGAACATCATGCAGGCATTCAACCTGATTGACCGTCCATGAGTTACTTGAACTTCTACATCGGGAGGAAAATAGCCACATCCTTAATCTATCAGAAGCAGAAGAATTGTAATAACAAAGTGTGAGAGACTTACCAGCCACGGCCGCAAGACACAGTGCTAACAGGAATATGATGCGCATCGTCGGTGTTCACTTCACTTTTCCGGTCGAGAATATGTTAACTGTTGAATTCATTCCGTATTATATAGGAGGTAGAATCTTTGTTTATGACTTATTATCTTTAAAAGTCGATAATAATTTGGGATTTCTCAATCCAAATCGAAATAACTTAATAAGAAAGATTACTTACTGATTAAATGTTCAATATCTGATAATAATATTAGAACTGTGGGACAGCATATGGTGAACTGCAGCGGGGTAAGATGCCAGGTTAAATATTACACATACTCGTATTATTTTAGTAGCTCAAATAATACAAATTGAAATTAAACAACCTGATTTTTCAGTTAGTTATTTAAATAATTATACGTAGTATGCTCGTGATATTCGTCGTATCAAGTAATTCTTTGCGAAAATCTACTTATCTGTATATTTAACCTCATAATAATTTGGTCAGCGGTTTCAGCTGTGCGTTAATAGATCAGTCAGTCAATATCAATCAGTGATTTCCTTTTATATATGTCACCGGAAAATAACAAGATTCGTAAGTTTATAAATTTCCTAAAAAAAGCCAGGAAATTTATAAACTTTCGTAGGATTCCAAACGAGAGATAGATTGACTAAACGAATCGACCAATCACAGATGAGCTTTTAATTTTACGCTTTTTTAAAATACGGAAAATAACACACTGCTCTCTGATTGGTCGATGTTGACAGTGACAATGCTTGTTACCATAGACTTAGGTACAATTAGACTTGCCAACTTGTTAACTATAGATCTGGAAAATCCGAAATCTGTTGGTTAGGTTAGGTTTGAACAGTGACCACAATGCGCGAGCCGAGCGAGCGAAGCGAGCGTGCCGCGGCAGCGGCCGGCGAAGCGCCAGATACGAGTTTATTTTTGATACCTAAATGATTTATAATTGTAGATATTCAGAGAGTTCATGACGCGTCCACGTCTCTGAACATCTACAGATAAAAAATATTCATTAAAAAAAACTCGTATCTAGCGCTTCGCCGGCCGCTGCCGCGGCACGCTCGCTTCGATCGCTCGGCTCGCGCGTTTTAGTCACTGTTCAAACCTTTTTTTTTATCCCAGGAAAAATGCGTTACGCATCATCACCCCGCGCCGGGGGGCGCGGGGCGGTATGTGGGATTCCCCCGCCAAAGATGGGAGTGGCGTGGATACCCACAAAAAAACCTGGGGGTGTCCTGCGGGACGGGGCAACGGGTACGCCGAAGCATTCATCCGCTGCCCCGACGGGCTAACCTAACCAACTGTTTTCGCTTTTTGGTCATGGCCACTTGAAAACTTTCGTAGCTCTATGGTATCCACACTTATAATTTTACTAGTTAGTTCAGTAAGTTTATCAATTTACGAAAATGTGGGCGTAAAATAATACAATTTATCTCTCGTTTGGAATCCTACGAAAGTTTATAAATTTCCTGACTTTTTTTAGGAAATTTATAAACTTACGAATCTTGTTATTTTTCGGTGACATATATACTTAAAAGCAAAATCAAGGACAAAAGGTAATAAATTTCATGTTTATTATATTATATTTCCACGATTTATTGGGATCCAGGCTAACGCCTAATACATACATCTTAGGTGTATGCTTAGCTGCGAGCGCTGACGCCGGGATAACGGGGGTGAGCGCACTGTTAACCCCAGGAGCAGACTCCGATGACGATACCGTTGTGGTAGAGAGGGCCGCCGGAGTCACCCTGGCACTGGTCGCGGCCGCCGACGTCGAGCCAGCCCGAGCAAAACATGTTGTTGGTTATAATGCCTCCAAGTACACGATAGCGCTCAACACAAGTTGTTTGGTTAACAGTCCACACTTGCACGTGGCGCAGAGTTTCGAAAGTGGTCCCATCTCATCAAATCAGCTCGATGTCATAAAAATATTGCATTGTCATTTATACATGTGCATTGTGCATGCATAATTTCAGGTCAGTTGGAAACCGGGAAGTGTGTCAAATATAACTTGCAAGATTTGATTACAGACAGACAACGGACAGATGAAAGTAAATAAAAGCTTGTAAAAATTATAAAAAAGTACGCGTCATGCCTTTACATCACATAGGTAGGTACAAATATTTTGATGAAAGGGTGTTTTTATGCTGTAAATGAATGACATGCAATAATTTGAATTGTTTACATCTGTTTACTTTATTAGTTAAAGGTTTTCTCGTTTTTTAGATTTTCGATCCTTTTTTCGATACTTACATGTTTTTGTCGGTATTATTGAAGTGATGTTGGCATAAATGTTGTATAACGGTTTGCCATAAACAAACAAAAAAAAAACTTTAATATAATATAAATTTTATAGTGTAATTTATTTGTTTTAATTTATGTTCCAATTAATTTGTTATTTTAGTATTATTTTTGTTTCTTTTAATTTCATGTACAATGTAATATTGTTTTTGAATAAATGAATTGAATTAAATAGCTTTATTACATAGAACTATATATATATATAAAAGGTCCATAGGTAAAATTTACAATAATAACTGATTAAAATAACTAAACATGTGAATTAAATTAAAAATTAAAAAAACCCCAGCGCATCGCTTTCTAAATATACATATGTAATTTGCCGATTTGTAGCGGCGGCCATCTGGGATTTTAAATTTATTACAGTGAGCTGTATTCTATTAAGTTAAGCCCTTTCTTTTGATACCCATTTGAGGGGGTTGTAGAAAAAAATGTAATCCCCCATTTTATGGCGGCGGCCATCTTCGATCTATGTATTTTCACCAAACATTACTAAGTACACTCTCGACTAACTCTACTTTCAAACAAAAAAACTAGATCAAAATCCGTTCATTCGTTCGGGAGTTACGGTGTCACAGACAGACACAAACACAGATAGACAGACAGATGGACACGTCAAGCTTATAACACCCCGTCGTTTTTACGTCGGGTGTTAAAAACTAAATACCTAAATCTAAAACTTAATCTGGGGGCAAGGCAGTGCCCCCGCCAAGTCGAGCCAAAAAAAAGCGGCACGGCCGTAACATCCTTTTCTGGAAGCAATTCAGACCATTTACGACCCCCTATAACTTCGTTGTGGAAACACGGTTTATTCCAAATTATCATTCAATTTGAACCAGTTTTTTAAGAATTATAACTAGTCAAAGTTTTGTAATTTTGTCACTCACTCACTGACTTACCGATCATCAAAAGTCTAAAAATCTAAAACAAAAAACTTAATCTAACAGACCTACATATACATATGTATGGTAGTAAGATATGTGGCCAGAATGCAGGCGGCGTTGCCCCACTGAGGCAAAATAATTTGGACGGTACAATAATATTATATTTTACCCATAAAATGGAATCGAAGATTTTCAGTTTACAATAATTATAATAATTATGATGTAGTAGTCAGTAGTATGTACAATTTATTTGCATAATAGTAAATAGCATAATACGAGTAGTATGCAATATCATTTATAATGTAATAAATATTGTAGCTATCATTGATAGAAAATAAATATTTTGCCGATATACAATATACAAAAATAAATCCATAGCACAGGTGTTCTATGTAAATTAATTCATTATGTAAAATATAGGTACTTATTATTATTATTCAGATATATAATTTATTTGATTTCAATAATAATTTAATCTTAAGAGGAAAATATATTTATGGGGGTTTAAAACGTAGATTGGGAATTTTCATTTACTTTTGTTATCTGAATTATCATAATATCGGCTCACTAATTAATCTACTCGTATCTTTAATCGAACAATTTTCACAATATTAAATATACTCATAATATTTCCTGCTTTGCAATGGGTTCCATACATTAATTTTTAACTTTTAATATCAATATTGTTTAACTTGTCAAAGAAAGTAGTAGAAATATAATTAAGTAATATAAAAAAAATGCAAAAAAGCTAAAAAAAACTTATATAATATTTGTAAAGATGTTTCTAGCATATAAGGTACATAATACTATTCAATAATATTTGCATGTTAGTGTCACTGACAAGATATAAGGATCTGTATACCTAATAAGACCTACTAAATGTACCATATTTTGTGCAAATAAATATATTTCATTTCATTTCAAGACAAAATACAAAAAAATATGATGTTACGAGAAGCATTTTCTCGAATATAATAAAGAAGCAAATGTTCGCAAATCGTGGGAATCTATTTTTTATGTTTATATTATTCGAACAGTCCGATTTTTTTTGTTCTTAAGGTTACTAAGGTACTCAGAAATAGGGGTATATTATATACTATATACTTCCCAGGTAAACAAGTGAAGGCGACGCTGTTCAAGGCTTACTGCCAAAGCTTTTACACGTGCAGTCTGTGGGTGAAGTATACGCAGCGGGCCTACAACGATCTACGCGTACAGTATAATGATGCTTTCAGGATACTGATGGGGCTCCCACGCTACTGCAGCGCATCACAAATGTTTGCGGAGGGTCATGTTGACGACTTCTACGCCATAATGAGAAAACGGACCGCGTCGATGTGGTGCAGAATGCGTGTGAGCTCCGACACTATCTCGCTAAAATAGTTTTTAAAATTACTAACAATTTAGAATAATTATTACTAACATTTTTATGGAATTCTTATGTTCTGCAATAAACATATTATTATTATTAATATGAAGAGTGATGACGAATCCTGCAGACTAGACACAACCTTCACTTCGTGAAGAAAACGACTAAGAAAAAGAAGATACCTCTCAGGTGGTCCCATCTTATCGAAATCAAGCAGTTTCCAAGTTACAATTTAAACGAGCGTCTCTCCCTAACAAAATTAATGCAAACTTGAAATCGGTTTACTGTGCTCCGGTAGGAGGGCACTGTAGCTAGTGAAATTACTGGGCTAAAGAGTCTTAACATCTTATGAATCTTGATTAAGAAGCGTTGGTGCAGTGCTCCTAGAATTACACATAATTGTGAAATCCTAGGTAACACTGTACTGATTATAATGGGCAGCCGTTATCTCTTAACATCAGGAGAGCGTCTTGCTCGTCTTCTACTTCATCACATACATACAAAAATCGGTTTAATATTTTCAATTCTTATTAAAGTTATTTTATTAAAATTAATAGCCATATTTTTTTATTAGATTTTAAGTAAACAAATTACGAAGGGCAGACAAAACCTATCGATACACGATACTTCAGGACCATCAAGAAGTTCGAGTTCCAGTGCTGCGTAACCCTAAAACACATATTATATAAAAATAAATTTTGGAAATATTGGGGTTTTCCCAATGATAAGCTACTACTGTACATTGAACAGTAATTGGATTATTAATATTATAATTCTAGGATTCGTTGATATCTGTGACACATTTTTTATCAGTTAAATTAGGTATGTAGGTGCAATATAATTTTATAATTATCTTGTTTGCTAATCGTATTTACAACACTAAGGATGTATTTATATTAGATTTAAAATAATTTTGTAAATATACCCTTATAAAATAGAATATGGTGATCCAAATCTTTTAGAGGGCTGTAAAAAATATTAGTTATTAGTAGAAATTTATAATAAAATAGGTAGGTACCTACATTGTTTTTGTAACAAAATCAATGAATTACAATTACTGGCTTATGCTCGCGGCTTTGCCCGCATGGCAAAATCCTTTCTTAGCGGTGGTTTACGTCAAAAATCCTATCTGTGCTCCAAATTTCAACCCTATCTAAAAAATTAATATATTCCAGAAACTTTTTTCCTCCATAGTAACTTTAGTGAGTGAAGAGGAATAATGTAAACCGATCAAGTAAGTATGTAGATTAACCGGGGGTAGACTTCCTTTGCAGGAGGTCGTCTAGGTGGGTACCCCAACAGTGCCAGTTATTCTACCGCCTGAGCAGTAATGTGCAAACATTACTGAGCTTCGGTAGGAGGGCACTTTAGCTAGTGAAATTACTGGGCTAAAGAGTCTTAACATCTTATGACTTTTGAGTAAGAAGCGTTGGTGCAGTGCACCTAGAATTGCACATCATTTTGAAATTCTGGGTAGCACTGTACTGATTATGGGCAGCGATATCTCTTAACATCAGGAGAGCGTCATGTTCGTCTTCTTACTTCTAAAAAAAAGGTGTTACATTATTTACTCGTAAGTAACTATAGGTATATAAATCAGTATTTATTACTAAACTACGCAGCAGGTTCTTTAAAGAAAAACAAAAATCACCAATATAATCTTTGAAAGTTTCCGTGATTTCGAAGATATATTTTATGAGTTGGTATACTGGTAGTTTGTGGCCTAAACTTTACATATAACTTTAGCATGTAAAGTTTAGACGGCACGTCAAAACTGCCAGAGTTTCCTGCAGGTTTATTCACTTATCCATGAAAGAACCGACCCGAATACCGAATTGTCAAAAATGTATGAAATGACATAATATTATACTCGTATCGTATAGATACAGCTCGACATGTCATGTCACGTCATTTCAAACATTTTTGACAATTCGGTATTCGGTTCGGTTCCCTAACTGATAAGTGAATAGCCCTGCTGGACTTAAGTTTTTATGTTACGAACATACATTTATAAAATATTAGGTACACCCAGTTTTACCCGCGTAGTCCACATGTATGCAAGCACACGTGCGTGTTTGGTGTACAAAATCTTTGTTTTTTTTTGTAGTGCAAATCAAATAGACAAAAAATGTAATACTTATTGTTGCATTGTTTCAGTACTTATAAATAATCCCTACCAGCCACTTACGTAAGTAATCGTCCTTCCGAGCCTAAAATACTTTTCATCATGTGAAAAGGCAGACTGCGATGAAAGTATGACGTGTCCACCACTCGAAGTCCACGCATCGCACACCATAATAAAATTTTATAAAATATTCCGTGATGTATATCTATAATAGCCATCTAGTTAAACTGTGCAGTTGATTGGATGGCTAGGCTGACGGTTAATTGAACAAAAATAGTACCTGACGTATTGACTTGAACATGACTGACCAAAACACAGCCGAGTGATGCTAATAGGCAACTTAGGTATTCAATTGTTATATTTTTGATATTGATTGAAATTATAACCATCATCGTAACTGTGTAATAAGAACAAGATTCTGGCGCTTCGCCGGCCAACGATACAACAAAAATCTGAAAATACTTTGTTTAGCTGTTAGACGAGTAATGAATGGGTCGGCTTTAAGGTATAGAGTAATAGATATTATTATCTCACTTACCTTGTGATATATTGCAGTATCCATCAGGAGTCATCAACGGCGTTTCGCCACTGTTGAACATGATGAGTGGACTCTTCATACATCCATTGGGTATCATTCAAACGATTCACTTTATTATCAGTTTCACGAACAAAATATTTGTTTTACTTTAGTCTTTGTCACTTTAACAGACACGTCTAAAGAAATTAAGAAGAGATAATATATACTGTTTAAACTTGTTTGTATGAACACTGAAAAAGCGAATATAAATATCAGTACCTTATCGTGTTCCCTGGGTTTGTAATTTGTAACTGTAAAAGTTTTCAAAATGATTACCAGTTCTAAGTTGATCATTAAAGATGTTTTATTTTATTCAACCCTATACGATCACATTATGATAATGCAATTATTGTAATAGATAGATATGAAACGAGAAAAAGTGAAGTTAAGCCTGCTTAAATGTTTTTTGGAGCATGATGTCCTTTTACTATTATTTTGTTGGTGATCTTTATAAAATCCTGTATATTGTCCTTTTCATTTGTAGGAAGGTATTTCTCAAATTAAACCTGTACCTAATTCAACTATTTCACTGAGTAAGATTTATTGCTGATATTGTCAGTTTCAGGATTAGCTCAAGACAGGCCTAGATAACCTGGTTTATGGGTTCATTCGCCTTCAAGTTTGCTTATAGCGTTCGCCTCGCCATTTCATTACAGAGCCACACCCATTGGAGGGCGTCCGTCGTCAATCATGGGACTTAACATAACCTACAAAAACAACAGATGTTATACATGTAACTTTGATATCTTTATTGCTTAATCTCTAAAAATTATAATAAAGACTTTATAGTGATAAAATATGGCTTATTATGTTATTTCAGGGTATTATCTAAGTGCCTATCAAGTTTCAGACCGATTAATCGAGGAATTATAGGTTTCAAAGCCTTCTGGCGTAAAAGAGTAGCAAATATACATTCATAGCAAATGCCTTTAGTAGGTACGCAGTTATCATCACTACACCCAATGAGGCATTACACTCTAAGACACTATTCACTTTTCTATGAAAGTATCCTCATGGGTTTTAAGATTTCTTTTCATACAAAATTCAACCTACATATTATATAGGTAAATTGCGCGCTTCGTGCTCGCTTTCATGATGGCTTGAATCTTTGTTTAGGCCTGATTCCTAGCTTACATAAATTGTTGCCTTACGTTTTTAGAAAGCTTAATTTTAAACCTTTCAAAGGCGTTTGAGGGAAACATTTCTCAAAGGCTTAGCTTTAATTAACACTGGCTGGTGCAGGTCAGAGTAATATCCACGTTATGAAAAATAAATGCGGGCTGCTTTTAACTTGTGAGCTAGCGCCATTTTACTCGACTTTTGTAACGTATTTAATAAAAAAAAGAATATAATAATATTTTAATTTGCTAAAACACATTACTATCAAACATATTATTATTTCATTACTGTTCACATTTTCTAATCATTACATAAACTGAATAAACTATCTATTTATAATGTTATAGAGGTAAAGGCAAAAAAACATGTAAGTGGAAGTGTTTATCAGCTTTTCGCGCCTTTTCCTGGTACTATTGTGCTGAAATTTGGTCTACCTAAAGTTAATTTGAATCTTAGAATAACACATACAGATACCAAAAGGTAACTTTCAGCGGATAAAATCGCTAAGCGCTGCGAGTATTACCTATCATAATTAATTAGTAATATATTCTATTTTTTTATTGTTCAGAATTCTCAGAAATATCCGAAAAGAAGTAAGCAAAAAAGATGGCAAACAACAAGGAGACGACGTCAAAATAATTTATCAAAGTTTTACGGGCTGATGATGTCACCGAAGGGAAAGAGGGTTCATTTTTATGAAGGAAAGTAATTTTGGCCAATTTCAAACAATTTATTGAGTTTACTCTAATAAAAAGACACGATCTTTTCGATATTACGAAACTCTTTTGATAGGTTGACCTTTTTTTAATTACTACGTAAACATAATTATCACCTGCCAGTTAGAAAAGTCAGGAAGGGTATTCAATTAAACAAAAGAAAGGCGTTTTCTTCCTTAATTTTTCCGTTTTATACTTTAGGTAAATTATTCAGTTTAAGACCCCGGTGCTAATGTGAATGCTGAATGCTATATTAAAAAAAAAGAGTGAACAAAAGTAAATTTAAGAAAAGAGCTTGTACGTTGCATAACATTTTATATTTTTGTTTTTTTTTAAACCTTTCTCCTAAATGTTTTAAATGGCGAGTAAATTGTTTTTCCTTCAATATACGAGTAAAATATTGAGCAATTAAATAACACTACATTTACCTACATGTTTTTATAGGTAACGCCTGGTTTTTATCACTCATCAGATAAGTGTTTATGTTAATTGCAATTATAATTTTAAAAAATCTAAAGTTTTGTTCAAATCACTTTCACACACGTTTTGTTTTGTTTATTATTAGATACCAATGTCACATTTAAAATAAGGTGTATATTGAATAAGGTTTGAACCGCACCGCACGTTGGTTCGATCGTGATGGTACCGCGCCACTGCCACCACCTTGACTACCATTTACCATGGGGAATGGGGGTACATTGTTTACTATTAACTATGGCGGGTTTGCATGACTATGGTGAATTTAACAGGCGCCTTTTTGCTTAGCTATTATGTCAAGTATTGTAGATACAATATAATTGCAGGATACGGTTTCATTACAAAATTTTGATAAAATTGGCAATGAAATTTATGTAAGGATTTTAATAAAATAATATTATGGCTCTTGACATAATTATTATGACTTAACTTTTTTGGTCTTTAAATTATTGAGCGAATTATTATTGTCAAATAGTGTTTTTTACAAGATTTTATTTACTTTCACCTGTCTGTTGTCTGTCTGTCTGTCTGTCTGTAATCAAATCTTGAAAGTTTAATTTGACCCACTTCCCGGTGTCCGATTGAGCTGAAATTTTGCATACATGTATAAATCGCATGACAATGCAATAAAAGCTTGTTTTTAAAAAGTTATTTTTTAAAGTTCACTTGTTAAGTGATCAAATTATGAAAGAGATGACGCTCACTTGATCTAAAGCGATAACGCCTGCCATTGTTTTAATAGTAGTGTATTTAGGCATTCAATAGATAGGTATGAAGTCCCATGCAACACTACACTGCGCTCAACATCTAGAGACATAATATATTTTTACATTATAAAGTACCTACATAGATATAAAATCTCCTTAGCCCAGTAATTTCTCTGGCCTTATCTTTCTCGTGGTAATTTCTCTTACATTTCCAACCGGAATAAATCACAGCAGATTAAGTATTGGATAGTGCCTTGGTAACTAATCTAGAAAAGCTACATACAACTTAAAAATAAACTGTTTTTGTAAAAAAAAATATAACCAGAGAATTATTAGTTGTTTACGAACTGTTTTTCCTTTAAAGAGTTTTCAGTCTCTTAGTGGAATAAAAACTCATAGGGAAATCATAAAACATATTCAAAAACTCTATTTGTCTGCAAAAAATGAGAAGTTGAGTTCAGTAGCTTAGCAGTAGGTAACAACTCAATGAGCTAGCACGAGATTACGTCATGCCTGTCTAAAAAGCAAGTAGCTCACCTAAAATAGATTAAGTTACCTTACAGGTTACCGGTAAAAATACAGTTATCCAATCCACTCAGGGCTTCAGTCGTCGCCTTGACCTCGCCACCTCACCCACGGCCTTCCTGTCCTTGGAGCGTACGTATCGAATGAATACTTAATGCACATACACAGCCTTTTACTGCCGCCCCACGCTTGCGCTTGCCCGACGTTGTAGTAAAAACTTTATACTTTTTCCAACATTTTCATACGAGCAAACATTTTTGACGAAGCGTTTTTTTTTTTTTGTTTCAGGAACTTTTCTCGAGAATGATTTACTTTTTATAATACCAAATATTACCTAAGTCCTATTTTTTTCTGTTAGGCACTGGCACAAAAACATAGAGCTCACCAGATTGTGTGTGAGCCAATGTCGACGTATTTTCGGAAAAATACCAGGAGTAACCCTTCCCCTATTTTATATTCTGTGCTAGAATGGAAAAAAACCTTCTGCGCCAAACCTACATAATGTGAGATTAAGGCAGAAAGCATCAAAGTATTTTACCACTGACCCTTGCAGCTTCTAGGATTTTCTTTGGGGTAGTCTCTCTTAGCTCATCCGGGCTGAGCACTGAGTACTGAGCAGGTGTTGTTCTAGAGTGGAGTTACTTTTTATCATCACTGTTCCACACTTCCCTAACAGATGGAGAGGCGTTTCATCTCCCTCACTACAGAATCTGCAGGTTTGTGTCGTGTAGCCCTATTTTGAACATGTGTTTGCTAAGGCGACAGTGTCCAATCAGGGTCTGATTTTTACATCTCACAAGTATTTAAAAACCATTAACTAGGCCTTATAAAAAGTAATATCAATAAAGAAAGGCAATACCATGTAAACATCAATTAATTTCTACTGTAATAAATCCTTAACTCACGAATAAAAGTTGATAGGTCCGTAAAGCTCGATGACTCATAACTCGTACTTACCTGTAACAAAGGAAAAACATAATTATTACGCTATGCTGCAATTATTATAGGCTGCTAAATATAATAATTTTACAGGTAATTTTTATAACAACGGATTAAACTACTATAAAATTTATTGGTGGTTCATAAGGTGGCTCATAATAACATTATTTTTTGTTTTTTATTTGCCAGATAATTAAGGTTCTTTCAAGTCTAGATAGAAAGTTACGCTTTTTGGTTTAAGGTGACAAAGGCTGTGTATGATATTACCTACTGATCAGGATTTTTTATACGAGTTGGCTAATACGAAGATAGAAAATTGGTCATGCGAAAGGCTAGTATAATAACATCCCATTTATGTGTTCAAACAATTTTTTTATATTGTTAAACTACTTCCATCATCATCATCAGCATATGTCCGTCTACTGCTGGACATAGGCCTTCCTCATGACACGCCACTGAACTCGGTCCTCCGTCTTTAACTTAACATAAGAGTAAATTATGTAATACAGAAGAAGCCAAAAATATGGAAACAAAGAACTAAATTATGAAGTCTTAAGTGACCTGCTTTGCTATCGGTTATTTAAATAATTTAAAGTATGAAACCAAGATTAATATGTGTCCAAACAAAGAATGGGTTCATTGAAGACTTGCGTAAGTCCCTTTTTCTTGTTTTATCTAGTTTGTGTGATAAGTGAACAAATAGAATAGAATAGAAAACTCTTTATTGTTCACACAAAGACAATAATATAGCTTAGAACTAAGATTACACAGAAATAAGTGTTACAATTGGCGGTCTTATCGCTAATAGCGATCTCTTCCAGACAACCAAGCAGGGAAAGGAAATACATAAAAATAGAGCGACGGTGGTTATAAATATATATAAGGAGACTTAAGTACATATTTTATAGCTAATTAAATATATATAAAACAAATACTATATTGAGTCCTGCGAGGAACGGTAGGTAATGAAACTGTGAAACTGAATACTTACTCTAAAAGGGAGTTAGTAATTTGTGCTACTTTTATGTCTATGTCTATATTTTTGGGAGTTTTTTCGGAAGTTAAGGTAAATCTCGTACCTACGACAAAATCACATAGTTATTTATTAGCAAAATTGAAAAAATAGGTTTCTATAAACGCACACGAACCACAACATGACAGCTTCAAACAAAATTCACGGCGTTCATGCATAACATTAGAAGTACATAAAAAAATGCATATTATAAATTAATAGGTAGACTTCTTTCTAAGTTTAAGTCACGAAATCGCGAAGTAGTCTAAAATTCATTATACAAAAAATATAGACTACCGACTGAGCCCAGTGAAGAATTACTTAGCTACCAAAAAAACTTTCTCACGAGTGAAATTTACAGCTTTTCACCCTCGATCACCGAGAAAACGTTAGAGTTATATTAAAACAATTGACATACTCGTAATATTTAAATAACATATACCTGTTTCTAAAACAGAAAGAAGTCCTCATAATATGTAAAAAAAAATATCTTCCATCGCTTTCACACATTAGCACTTAAATACAACTTGGCAAACGATACAAAATTGGGAATGCTCAAACGATATTACCTCCAACATAAAAGCATACAACGTTTATCGAATGAAATAGAATTGATTTCGCGACGATTAATTAAATAATAGCAGATCGCAATTTTGTCTCATTCTACGATAATACACATTCATCAACACTCAAAATTTATTAACTCACTATTAAAACGTGTTTAGCACTCAAATGTGTAAAATCATATACGAGAACAGAAAAAATTGCAGCCATTTCAAAATGGCGCGAAGAGTATCAATCACATATCCTGACTCAATGGAATCAACTGCAAAATGGCGCGCACAAAGAAATATAAAAAAAGCACACCAAGGAGGTTCCGAGTCTAAGTTTTTGACATATTAAAAAAAAGTTGTATGATAAATTTGGCACCATAGAGGTAGAAATAAATAGGTTTAATAATGTTTTAATCCACAAACTTAGTGCACACGATGTTTTAAATTCAATTTTACTTTATGTATCTACTATAGAGTCTAGAGAACAAGAACACAGATATTAAGAATCAGATAAGAAGCTTAAATACTCTTTACGAGATGGGAGAGAAAAGTTAATTTTTATTATGACTATTATAATATTACTAGCTTACCCGGCAAACGTTGTTTTGCCATATAAATAATTTCCTAGTAATTTCTAGTGTAGACAAAAAAATTGCTTACTTATTGGAAGTATGTATGTATTTTAGAATGTGTATATTGTATGTATGTAATAATGTGGTATATGCGTGAAATAAGCATTATTTTATGGAAAAAAATTTCAAACAAAAGTAAAAAATTAAATTTTATGAAAACATTGTCTCTTTTAATTTTTTCATACAACCAATATTTCCATTGACATTTCAAAATAAAGATTCATAATGATTGATTTTTTGGAAACTATGAAAATCTTAATTGTTCAATTACATTTTTTTAATAAAATTAAATTAAAATTACATTTTTATAAGATCAACAACATTTTCGATATAAATAAAAAAAAGTATACTTACAACACAAAATCCGTTCTTATTGAAAGCTCGTGTCACGTGTTGAGTACTTTTGAGGTTATAAAATCACTTGATTAACTAATCGTGCAAAATACACTCAAAATTGATAATTTAATTATTATTGATAAAATAGGAATGATTAAAAGTTAATATGAGAGTTACACTGAGATAGCAAAATAATAATTGTCATCGTTACTACTACACACTTGATGCATAAACAATAATGATGGCCGACAACTGTGTAGGGAGTGAGAAAGAAAGGAGACCGGCTTCGTTCTCATCCCTACTCCGTGCTGTTTACTGGGTCAGAAGTGACACCTGTAGACATCTGGCGGGGATAAATAATTAAATGACGATTGATCAGTTTTCGACCGGAGAGGAAAAATGATTAAATTACTAAAATGGCTATTAAAAAATAAGGGTTGATTGTAGAAGGTTGAAAATTGAGGATTGTATGTATTTTTGTATGTTGTATCATAAAAAAATAGAAATTGAAAATTTTGTCTAAAAAATAAAATAAAAAATTTAGGGGTGGACTACCCCTAACATTTAGGGGGATGAAAAATAGATGTTGGCCGATTCTCATAGATACCAAATAAGCACAAAAAATTTCATCAAAATCGGTCAAGCCGTTTCGGAGGAGTATAGCAACAAAAACTGTGACACGAGAATTTTATATATTAGATGTGTACTAATAATACCTTATGTAATATGCAAAAGAATATCACAAAATAAAGAAATAAATTAGATGGTATTACATGACTTAATATTATACATGACCTTTAAACAACGATTTTTTTGTGATAGACTAGGGAGAGGTGATACCTCTAATAGACGCGTAAGACCTGTAAAATTCGATCGATCGATCGAATTCGATTTTGTATCTTTCGCTCTATCAAAATTCAAAAGGGGTATTTATAAAGTCTACCAGGGCCGGCAACGCTCCATTAACGCCTCTGGTGTTGAAGGGGTCCATAGGCGTCGGTAACCTCTTAACATCAGGTGGGCCGACTGCTTGCTTGCCGCTCTTAATATAAAAAAAATAAAATAAAGTATTTACTTGAATAAGTAGACGTTATGGCGCTTATCCACTTAATAATCTTGCAAATATAGGCCAGAAGGGCGGTAAGGGGCATGCGATTATCTGTTTAACCTTCATAAGGATTTCGGGTCCTTTTGGACCCATTTTTGCCTTAAAATAAGGATAACTTTTCATGTATTAATTTTTATGATTTGTCACTTCGTGACTTTTATTATATTTTGAAACTCTACGTAAAAAGCGAAAAAAAAGTTTAAAATGTTTATATTTGAGTGAGTTAAATATCATTTTACGTTAACGGCTTTCGGGTCCAAAAGGACCCGGCCTTATAAAATATCATTATATATAACAAATTATTCATTATTATATATTTGTTATTATTATATAATTATATTGTTTTACTTTCAATACTAAAATAATTAGTTTTTAGATATTTGGGTATAAAAAACGAATTAATTCGTATGATTTTCTAATAATATCTAATATTTTCTTATATCAATATTTTCAAAGAATTGAGTAAAATATATATTATATTATGAAAAATAAAGATCGTGTTTTGAATATATTAAGTTCTAAATACTTGATTTGATCAAAAATTAGAAATATACTTAGTATATTCCCTGAAATTATTTTATAAAGCTTTGCATATTTTTGATTAAAAAAAATATTTATCAAAATGTATAATATGAAAGAAATTTCAATCAAATTATATTTAAAATACAATTAAAAATAATTTAGTAATAAAAAAAACAAATTGTAAAAGAAATTCACATCATAATATACATGATTCTTTTTACACTCGTGTACTTTACATATACGCTCTATTTGAGCAAGAAAGGTATATTTTGCCATTATTATGATTATTTTCATTTTAAATATAAATAATATATTCATAATTAATATAAAATATAATTTTTGGAATATATTTTCATATATAAAACATTGAAAGTTCTTTGTTTTTTTTTCAAATAAAAGAAAATAAAAATAATTATACATATATGAATATTATTTTTATTATTATGTTAGAAAATATTATATTAGTATAAAATCAATTCAAATAAACGGAATATTTAAAATTTATTTGCATTTTATTTGATTTTAAGAAATGAGTAAACTATACCGTTTTATTTCCTCAAAATAACTCCAGATTCTCTAAAATAAAATAAAAAAAGATTTTTTTTATTTAAAAAACTTATTTCTTTCCATTTTATGAAATATTGGCATGAAAAAATTATAAAACAATCATGTTTTTAAATAAAATGAATAAAAATTGTTCACGGGTCCAAATGGACCCAAAGTCCCATAACGTCACTGGGTTTGAAAGTCTTATGAAGGTTAACTTTACCCTCCTCATGATTCCGTGACCCGTTAATGTATTTCTTTGCATTACCGGGAACATTTTACGTTTTATCGAGCCGATAAATATTGTAATGGAATCTTAAATGTGATCAAGTTTCCAAGGAATTTACATAATGGTTTTACTTACAACACCTTAGCCATAGGTACGGCCATAGGTATTTAAAAGTAATCTATCTAAATATATAAAAGGAAAGAGTGACTGATTGATTGACTGATCTATCAACGCACAGCCTAAACCGCTGGACGGATTGGGTTGAAATTTGGAACATAGATAGGTTTTATGACGTAGACCTCCGCTAAGAAAGGATTTTGCCATGCGGGCAAAACCGCGAGCATAAGCTAGTATTATAATAAACTAGTGGACCCGCGCGCACTTTGTAGCGCCTAGCAATAAAGGTAAAAAAATCGTAGCGCAAAAAAATAGACAGTGTCAGTGTTTCTCTACTATATTACGCATGCATTATAGGTAAATTATAGACCTTATTATTGAAACACTATTAATAAAAAAAATCCGTTGCGTAGTTTTAAAGATTTAAGCATACATAAGGACAGACGCAGCGGCCAACGACTTTAGTTCATACTATGTACTATAGTCGGGCCGGCCTAAAAGGCCACATTTGACACATCATCAAAATTCCCTTACAGGGTGATCTAAAAATTTTACTTATTTTTACTGTAAATAATATATGTCAACACTTAGCTGAACAATAAATAATATGACAACACTTAGCTGAACACTGAACACTATACTCGAATTTACAATTAACAATTTACGCATTACCATTAAAATTTCTACCATTTGGTAGATTTTGCTTACCATTTAACTTATTACCAAATTATTATATCATAATTTCTGCCAAAACTACCATTAAATTTTTCTACCAAAAACTACCATTCAAATTTCTAGCAAAATCTACCATTCTTTTTTATCATTTAGTTGATTTTTTACCATAAAAAATCTATCAAAAACTACTATTAATTTTCTACCATTTGGTAGATTTTTCTATCATTAAAAATTCTACCAAAAACTACTAAGTAGATTTTTCTACTGTGCATTTTTGAAAACTAACGTGAGAGTTATCCATATTACTATGTAAACAAAACGACTAAAAACTCACGGAAATAATGGTCGGAGCTAAGCTCGATCCTGAGTTTCGGACAATTACGATGTCCTTCATCAGGAGCTCACGCATTTTTCTACCATAAAAAAGTCTACCAAAAACTACAATTGAAATTTCTACCAGAAGAAACGTAAAGAAGGAACAAACATACTCACACACACACACACACACACACACACACACACACACACACACACACACACACACACATTATTAAAAAAAATTTAAGTTCTCAACGGTGTCAAAATGTG
Organism: Hemithea aestivaria; assembly: GCA_947507615.1. Lineage (NCBI taxonomy): Eukaryota > Metazoa > Arthropoda > Insecta > Lepidoptera > Geometridae > Hemithea > Hemithea aestivaria. The sequence continues at coordinate 4,923,797 of OX382324.1, read as the reverse complement.
TAATTAAAAAAGTAATCGGCCATTTTGTAGCGGCCGTAGCCGTCTTGGACGGATTTCCACCAAATGTGTGTTTGCTCAAAATAAGCTGATTAAGATCGGAAACCCCCCTTGTACCCCTTCTGGCAGTAAGGAAGGGAGGTAAAAGGGGCCGCTCCACCCTGCTTCACTTAATCAACTCTGGGAGACCATATAGAGCCACGAGGAAAATGTAGGTGTCAATTTCGGATAAGCCGATGGTATAGATTTTATTTCTAATATAAAACAACGGTTTTTGTGGCATTATGTTTAACCAAAAAAAACTAAAAATAAAAAATACTCAATTTTTGTTTCAAGTCATTGTTGTGTTTATTTTTAAACTATAAAGAATATGTTATACACATAGCTAAGAACATTGCCGAGTAATATTATTAATCTTATAAACGAAAAAATAAACAAACTTCATTAATTCGTTCGGCTACGATGCCACAGACAGATACACAAACAAACACGTCAAACTTATAACACCCCACCTTTCTTGCGTTGGGGGTTAAAAAAATTAGATGAATAAATAGGACACCCTATACAAGGTCACGTCAATCAGTTTTTGTTTTTAAAACAATAAGGATGCTACCCAATAAAATCGCGAAATCGAAATTTGAAATGTAGAATCGAATGCAATTATTATAACTTGGATTGAATATTTGATCATAAATAAATAACTATATTGCGATTAAAATAAAATATGTTGTTAATATTGTGATTATATTATAGTAAAATATAATGTAATTAAAATAAAATTGTGTAATGTATAGAGAATAAACATATTTTTTTATTACAGGTTTTTTTATAACTCGTGAGATGTTTCTGGCAAAACTAGCCCATGACGCCATTACATTTTTACAAATAAAACCTATTAGAATTAAAATTAATTAGACTTTAGGAATGTTTTCATAAAACTGTATTCGATTCCAACGTGTTTGAAGATCGTATCGATTCATATCCTATAATCGAAATAAACAAACAATGTCCCAACACTTGTTTACTATGACTGACATCTGTCAAATGTGGCCTTTTAGGCCGGCCCGACTATAGTGAAGACTAATTTATTTGTAGGTGGAACAGAAACCGACAGGGTTCACGAAATACTAAGTTGGCATATATTTTCCTACGTAATGGATGGCGCATCCAGCAACCGTAGCAATGCTATAAGCCCGTCACAGTCACACCCACCTCGATTGCACCTCAGTTTTATTGATCCGAGTTCTTTTCAACCGCGCCTTTGAATGTATGTGGTTTCACGGGAAGAGAAGAGATAAACAAGTGAAATAAAAAAAAACTTTTTAAAAACAAACTTTTATTATTATTACCATCTAGCACCTAAGCTCTCGTCAAGACAAATCAAATGAGCCCAAACTCGATAGGGTTGCGGAGTTCCTATGGCCACCTTCGAGCTCCATCATCAGATCAGCTCCATGTCATAATAGTACCTATTGCATTGTCATGCGATTTATACAGGCATGCAAAATTTCAGCTCAATCGGATACCGGGAAGAGGGTCAAATTAAACTTGCAAGATTTGATTACAGACAGACAGACAGACAACAGACAGGTGTAAGTAAATGAAACTCTTAAAATAAATGTTGTCTTAAAATAGAACTAGGTATGTAATTGTAAAATTGACTAGCAAAAGTGTTCCATAGTGGCCTATTTGAATAAATGTTTTATGATTTTGTGAAATCGAGTAATTTTTTTATTTATACATAATAATATATTATAATATTGATTTAAATATTATATTTATAACATTATTATAATTAAAATATTCAAAAAATTATTGAATATTAAATCACTATTATAATGTAATAATAGGTACACTAATAAAACCTTATCCTAAAATTAAACCAACAATAATATTATTATATTAATGAGGAGGCTACTACGTACGTATTTACAAATGTATCAATAAAAATAATATTATAATAATATTATTTATTTTTAATCTTTTTTAAATTTGTTTTTTTTAGGCGCATAATGACAAATTTAACATTGTTGCAGGATTTTAGTTAACTACCCACTTATATTTACATAAACTGATAGTTTTTGACAATAAAAAACTTATTTTTTATATGACTTATATCTCTATAATACAATTGTTAGCATGAGTTGCGTAAAACTATGTTAATAGAATACAGTAATGTGTCAAGAGATAAAATTGTAACGTACATCCGATTATTTCTTATGAGGAATTTACACAGGTCGATACGAATTTGTGTTAAACTCAAACTCAAAATTCATTTATTCAAATAGGCTACAATGGAGCACTTTTGCAAGACAATTTTACATTTTTTCTATTTTAAAATGTTACCGCTCGTTCGAAAAGCGAGAATAGAAAGAAAGAAAAAAAAGTACGAGAGTGATGTGAAAACCAAAATGGCTGAAATGGCTCACGCAACTTCGTCTACGTCTTTTATTTATTTATTTATTTCCAACACATGTAGGTAATTACATTGCACAGATCTTGTTGTGTAAAATTAGGTACTACTACATACCCTGATAGGGCACTTGTTGCTTGTGCGAGCATGCATTATACATAATACTATAACAAGATGTATATAACAATAAAATAGAATAAATGCAATTAACACACATCACAAATCTAAGTTTAAATAATATCATATTAAAGAAAACAATACAATAACAATAAAAGGAAGTTAGAAATTAGATTAAATTAGCAATATAAATGTCATTTAAAATTTGCATTTTAAAAATACTTCATTAATCTGCAATGTTTGAGTGATGCATAACGGGACTAGCGTATCCTTTTTATAATATTAGAATAGAATAGTAAATTCTTTATTGCACACACAAATACAATAATATAATAATATAAACTTAGAATTAGGATTACACGGAAATAAGTTTTACAATTGGTTGTCTTGTCGCGCACAGAAAATTCTAATAATATAATTATTACAGTTCAAAGTTAGTAAAACAAATTTTGTGTAAAATACTCTTAACGTATATACTCGTAATTAAGTATAATATACGGTAAGCAGTTATTAAATACAAATGTAATTACTACTTATGTGCTTTTATTATATAAAGATGATATAGCACGCTTCCAATGTCTGGAAAAATTTAAGCGCATTAAATATGAGAATACATAAGAATTATCTGACTTATATCATAAAATTTTCTTAGTTAAACTGACGTAGTAATGAATATGTACGGTACATACATAATTTACATTTATCACATTTATTATCACTTGCGTATTTGTAAGTTTATTTTATGCACGTCAATTCGTGTGGAAAATTAAGGAGTGTATAGATTGAATGTGAATTCACAAGTCACACTCGACTCAACTAAAAATACTCTAGTGTGAACGAGTCTTTATGACTTTGTCAGTCCGATGCTATCATCGTATATTTTCTCTCCCTTCGCGGTAGCCTGTAAGAGATATCTGTGCAATAAGACCGCCAATTGGTACACAACTAATTTTAATGATTAGTTGAAACCTTTTATTTTGTGCGTTGTATTGATAAAAAGTTATTTTTATTATTGATTAATCCCAGATGCCAATTTTATAAATAAAAAAGATTAAGGTCTCGTGTCTATACGTAAATTACGAACTATTAAAAGAACCATGAAAAACGAGAAGTTTATTTGAAAGTTTGATATTATTTTTATCAAAACGCTTTAATTTGGCGGATTTCATCTATATTAAACACTGTGGTAAAATAAGGTAAAACATTTTTTTACTAAATGAAATTTAATACAAACGGAGCAAACAACAAAATAATTTAGAATTTACCAATTGTAACCAAATTGTATTTTCAGAAAATACTCAACTGTCTATAAAAAACATTCATGTATTTAAAATAAAGACAAAAACAAATCGAATCGAAAGATCGAAGAGCCGAGAGATTATTAAGGATCACGATTGAAAAACAAAAAAATTCAATCAATGCTCGATAAAATAAGCCTAAGAATTATGCGGAAGCAGGCTTTACATTTATCTCAAAGAACAAATAAAACGATGTTAATTCTTCTATTTGAACTATGATAAACCTGATAAAGTGTCAATTGCATAAATCTAGACAGTTGTAATTAAAAAGTGATTGTGATAGGTGTACAAGATGTCTGACAAAAGTGACAATAAGGTTAAAAAGTACGAACTGGTGGCACCTGATGGAGGATGGGGTTATGTTATATGCTTTTCATTCATCATTACTGCTGTAAGTTCTTAGTACTGTACTGTGGTTTTTAAGAATAAACAGGCCTACGTTTGATCACATCCAACGTGATGAAAACTGCAGATATGGTTGACGATGTAAGATGCCTAGAAAGTTATCACTCGTGACTTGAAGAATCCTAAGTTGTATCGCCCGAGAAACACGGATGACGGCTGTGTTCTCAATGCGACAACTTCTTACGAAAACAAGTGAAATAAAAAAAAACTTTTTAAAAACAAACTTTAATTATTATTATTTAACCATCTAGCACCAAAGTACTTGTCAAGATGATTCAAATTAGCCCAACCTCGATGGGGTTGCTTCGTTTAATTACGAAATTCTTATGACCACCTTCCTCCATCATCAGATCAGCGCCATGTCATTATAATATTGCATTGTCATCCGATTTATACATGCATGCCGGATTTCAGCTCAATCAGAAATCGGGAAGTGGATCAAATTAAACTTCTAAGATTTGATTACAGACAGACAGAAAGACATACAGACAACAGACAGGTGAAAGTTGAAAGTAAAGAAAAGCTTGTAAAAATAAAAGCAAATCACTTGCTACAGACAGTTGGTAGCGCCACTAAGGATAATGCATTAATGCCGTCTGGCGTGACATCCGAAGATGGAACGAGCATGGAAGAAATTCTCATCTTTGTAAGACACTACATGCCCAGCGCCCAGCGGTTTTACCTCTGTGCTGTATAACCACTTTAAACCTATTGGTTATTAATAAAATTAACAAGGGCTCTGTGATACTTTCGTGGCTCTATTCCTCTATATTGGACATGCTCGATTAAAAACTTGAACACTAAATAGCAATGAGAAAAACGACCATCATATTTTTTTACTTTACATATAAAAAAATTGAATAATAGATGAAAAGTGTACTACATAAATGTACGTACGTATCGTTGTTTTCCAGAAATGTAGATGTAGGTACGTGCTAAATAACCGTATACAGCGTATGAGCCCACAAAAGCAGTATAACTCCCCTTTACAACTTCTTTCAGTTTAAAATATTTGTAATTTTCTCGTTATCGTAGCATAAACACCAAAGCAAATCGTAAAAGGTTGAAGTCAAACAAAGGTTTACTATCTCAGTAAATTAAGATAAAAACTACTTAAATATGTACAAACTTAAATTACCCCTTGACTTTAAATATCATTACACTAATATTATAAGGGCAAAAGTTTGTGAGTGTGTATGTTTATTACTTTTTCACATCTAAACGAGTGGACCGATTGAGCTGAAATTTCGTATAGCTGTGACCCTGAAATAACATATAGGGTACTGTACAGCGGGTAAAACCGCTGGGCGTAGCTAGTTGACAATAATTGGACACGGGTGACGGGTACCTAAAAGTAAAATTTCGTAATTTATATAAATCGTTATGATAAACACAGACAAATATTATAGGGGACTCGCTGGAAAGGCAATTGCATTTCCCTGATGCGTGATCTCGAAATCACAAGGAACCCGGGAAGTGAAAATATGATAAACTCACCTGGATAGGATGGATGGACAGGGAACCAACGTCGGGGCGCCATGCCGGCTGGCTAGTTCTCCCGCACCCACTATTTCACGGGTTCTTATATTGGATTTCACACGATAGATCAAAAATCAGTCAATCAACCTTTAGCGAGGCTTATAACACAGTTTGGAGGAAAAAACACAAATTGACACTTGCGTGTAGGCTCAGTTGGCCATAATTTTCGACTCGATTATTTTGTAAATGTCCGCAAGGGGCGCACGCGCTGACGTTTGGCGGTCGGCGCGAATATTTGAAATTGGGAAAAGGAAATGAAATGAAATACGAAAAAAAAATGATATGAATACATGAAGGAAACACAAAAGGATTAAGGAATTAGTTTATGGATAGGTTTCATGTTTATCCAAATATTTTATTTCATTTTCTCTAATATCAATGATATTTAAGTCTCATATAAGACTATTTCACTCAATGATAAAGTTAGATATTATGAAAACAATTAATTCAATATCAAAATTATTATAATATGAAAAAATTCAAATAGAAACTGGTGCTGTGTGTGAGAAAGTCAAGAGGTGTAGATTTTGTAATATATTAAAGTTTTTATAAAAACCATCTATATCTAATATGCACAATTTACTAAATACGGAGGATTGGGCAACAAAAACACGAAGGTGCAAATAATATATTTCAAAACAAGCAGAGAACTTGCAGTCACATTGAAGCTATGATAAGAGAGTATATATTATTATATATTTTTATTTTGAATGTTTATATTTTCAGGGAACCATTATAATGTTTGTTGGTTGTTTCGGGCTAATATACAACGAGTTTATGATAGAAATCGGAATGAACTCTACGATGACTACTCTTGTCACTGGACTCAACTCAGTCTGTTTCGCAGTATCTGGTAAGTTTATTTATGAAACAGTAATTTTAAAACAGATTTTACTGGTGGTAGGCTTCGGCCGTGGCTAGTTACTACCCACCGGACAAAACCGTCTCCGCCAAGCGGTCATTTTGACCGTGTTCCGGCATGATCTTTAGTGAAGCCAGGGAGGAATTTATCCCCCCTTCTAGGTATAGTCTGCTGCCATCTACGGCCGCATCGTCGTTTTACATCACGCGAGATCGTGGTCAAGACTTACCTATAATGAATAAAAAAAAAGTTATATGAATCACACTAATATTATAAATGCAAAAGTCTCTGTGTATGTTTGTTACTTCTTCACGCCCAAACGATTGAGCTGAAATTTGGTACGGAGATAGTTTAGACCCTGGAATAACACACAGGCTACAGGACAGCGGGTAAAACTGAGGGCGCAGCTATTATTATATAATAGGGGCTAAATTAACCATCAAACTGGGTCCCACTAAATAAAAAAAGACCTTGCGGCAGACCCAAAAAATGACGGCGAGATTAACTTGATAAACATCCCCATGATGGTCTACAATAGCTGAAGATAGAAGAAAGTGGAGCGGAGAGGGAGGTCCTTGCGCCTTTCACAAGACAAGACTCCTAATAATATGAATATGAATGATGATGTTTTGCCGTAAATAAATTGGCCAAGCGCTAGTCGGGCTACGCGCAATGTAGGCTTCCGTAGTACTGGCAAATCGAATATTAACAGCCTTAACTTTCATCAACGATATTTTTAAAACTAATAAAGATATCTTAACCGCTATAGTTTTCCTGAAAAGTTCATGGTAGAAACCATATTCTTGATTTTTTTCAGATTTGTATAGTTCATTTTAGAGGGGGAGCGGCGCTCAAAAAAACTTATAAACTTGAATATCTTTCAAACGAAATGCTAAATCGAAAAAAAATTCTTAGCAACCCATCTTGTTCCTGTTATAAATATTATGAAATGCATTATTTGTGCGTCAATTTTGTTTTGTTTTAATTACCTATCATGTTAATAAAATAAGTTTCATATAATTTACAGGGTTCTTAACAAGCTCTCTCCTAAAGCTAATAAGCCTTCGGAAGCTGTGTATGATAGCAGTAATAATTCATAACCTTGGTGCGCTGAGTTTGGTCTTCGTTAAATCTATTGCACCGTTCCTTTTTTGTCAAGGGATCATGATGGTAAGTATTTTTTTTCGATAATAAAGTCTTTACGCCGGCGTGGAAGCCTTTGGTACGTACCGTACGGTATAAGGAATCTTGAAATATAGATCCCGTAGAATTTTACTTTTTGAATTTTTTTATGGTTATGGTTTATAACATCACTTTTTCGAAAGTATTTCCAGTCTGCTATCTTAAATAACAAAGTTATTCAAAAAATATGTAAAAGACAAGAGAGATATAGCAAGGCTCTCTAGAGCTTTATTAACACATTCGGTGCCACCGACTCGCGAACAAAATGAACGTGAACTCGCATGGCGAGTCGGTGGCACCGAATGTGTTAATTTTGAATACAAAATATAAATAGTCATGCATACTCCATACAATGTAACTAAAGGCATTATTCTTAGCAATAAGTCATTATTGTAATTATGTATTATTCATACGTCTACAAAAGACAGGTTTCGGCAGAAGAATGCATTACATTAAGATCCATTATTATGTTACCTGAAATATATGAATAAACAAATTCTTATTCTAATTTGGTTCAGTTTTAAGATTTTCCCCTTATCGTCGAACTTTTTGCTTTGCGGAAAGTCAGACTGTATACTAATCAAAGTATTGTTTATCTCCAAATTCAGGGTTCAGGCGTAGGAATCGCTTACAATTTATCATGCACTATACTCAATGATTATTTCGTCAAAAAGAGAATGTTCGCCTTCAGTTTGGTTCAGTTTTTTTCCGGTAAGTTCTATCTCATAATAAGTTACTTATATATATATAACAATACTTTGAAAAAAGAAAACAAAAGTCGTTTTATTTTTAGGTGTGGTATTAACACTAGCTCCAATGTTTGTGAAGTGGTCCCTTCAAGAGTACGGCTACCGAGGGACACTTTTGCTCATATCTGGGATCATGATGCATAACATCTTCGGGGTGATGCTCATGCAACCGGTCAAGTGGCACATGAAGAGAGTAGAAGTTGTGCATATAGCTGGTAAGGTTTATATTTTATGATATGAAGAAAAAACCAAAATGTCAACTATGCCTACATATTATATACATAGTTTCGCATATTAGTAGTAAGGTAATATTATGAAGTAGGATTTAAAAAAATAAGTAACCCTTGTATTAAATAGCAGACTGCGGAGTATACGGAACACAAAAGTTGTTATTTAGAAACTCTAAACGGCACTAACTTTTATTTTATCGATCGCCCATTTTCTAAAGCGACTGAACCTATGTATATATATATTTTTAATTTAATTTTAGAAATGCATCCACTACTGGTTAGTGACAAAAATAATGTTGTTCCAACAATCAAAATAAGTAATGAAGATAAAGCTGTACCAGAGAAAGCAGCTAATGAAATTATTTTTGATGATGAAAAGAAATCTTCAATAAGGTGAGTTTTTACTGTAGTTTCATTATTTTTTATAGAATATTAGAACTTTGAACTATTTTTAATGATGATTAATATTCATCTTTGTAAATAAACGGCATAAACTCACTTGTATTTACTTCGGCTGCGTGCCGACCGTTTCGCGCCCCGCTTAGCCGCGAACGCCGGCGCGTAACCGCAAGGACTCCCTGAAGAAGATCCTCGTACAGGATCGAAACGGTCGGCACGCAGCCGAAGTAAATACAAGTGAGTTTATGCCGTTTATTTACAAAGATGAATTTAACTACTCACGAATCGTTTAGTGTAAAGATGATTAATATTATTAAACGTCATTGTGTAGGTAATGGGAGGGTACACGTACCCACGTGTAATGCGTTTTTACTCGGCGTTAACAAAAAAAACCTTTTATAAATATTATGAGCCTGTAGGATTCCACTGCAAGGCAAAGGCTTCCCTACCCTCTCTCCATCACTCACAATCTAGGATTATGGATGTCCATCCTTCCACATGTAATATGACTTATAAATATATGATGAACTATAGAGAATTTTTAAAAATTCCCAGGAGTAAAACACAAAATACTATGTAATTTCCTACAAGTATTCAACTTTATCAACATCATTTATGTTATTATGTTACAGGAGGTTCGTGGAATCGATTGTAGACGTACGATTTGCTCAGAAGTTTATTCTATCCTGCGCATGCATAGGACCAGCGACTGCCAACTTTGCTGATAGCACCTTCTCTCTCATTCTACCTCAGGCATTATATGCTTTGGACTGGACCTCGGTAACTAAAAGCTTTTTAACTATTTATATTCGAAACAATTGCATTATTGATCTGGCGTGTGGCCGAATTGTGGTTAATACAAGTGTTCTATACTGCTGTAATGTTGTTTACTTGAATTTTCACAATACGAGTAACATCACAAAAAAGGGCTTAAAATATCAATTTTCAAGAATGGGGTCAGCCTGCATCTAGACGAATTATTAAATTACTGGCAAAAAAGACATAGAACGTTTCAACTGCTACGCCGGCATACGTAGGTACGTGTGGAGGCGAACAGCGCACTCTCGCTAAATCCCTTATTTAATTTTTATTTTTACCCCAGACAAGCAAACCCTAAGGAAGGGTTTAACATTATTTATACGAGGAAGGGCTTAATATTATTGATACACATATCACATACCTATTTCGTCTTATAAACGTTAATGCTTTATGCATGCCAAGTGTCGTGCCTTCTGCTGAATGGTTAAGGCTAAGAAGTCGGTCTAGTGGTAATTTTTTGTACATTCCAGAAATATTAATGCCTAATTATTATCCATTTAAAAATTACAGGACAAGATAGCATTGGCAATATCAATCTCCGGCATCGGTGACTTGGTGATGAGGATAATCTTCATATTAGCAAATAAATGGCTCCTGAAAATAGGCAGCCAGCCGATTTATGTGGTGGCACTCTTCTTAGCTGGTCTTGCCAGACTTGGTAAACTTATTAGATTAGACACTCACTCTACTCTACTCTATTGAACAACATAAATATAAAAGAAAAACTTTTATTATTTATACAATACAATAACACTTTATTGCAAACCTGGTTACAAGAAATTGTTTCATAAGTAGACAATACACATAAAGCTAAAGGTATACAATCGGCGGTCTTACAGACAATCTCTTACAGACAACCTGCTTGGAAGGAATATTTAGAATATGTATAGAGGCGGTGTGCAATACTTCTGGAAATAAAGTTATCTATTTATTATAGTAACCTTTAACCACGATCTCGCGTGATTTTAGGCGACGATGTGACCGTAGATGGTAGTAGACTAAACCTAGAAGGCGGGATAAACCCCTCCCTGGCTTCACTGAACATTATGCCGGAACATGGTCATATTGACTTCTTTGCCACACGGTTTTTTCCAGTGGGTGGTAACTAGCCATGGCCGAAACCTACCACCAGTAAAGCGAGTGGAAAAAAACCGCTCATTACTAATCATCATCAATCATTGGTGCGTGGCCAGGATTCGAACTCGGTGATCCAAAATTACATTTGCACCGCAACCCCTTGCCCACCACCACTTCATTCATTGTTTTAAAATATTTATTCACCTGAAATCTAAATCAATAAAGATAACTACTACTAGGCTACTACTATTACTACTTACTAGGACCACCAACTTGTAACCAACTAACAGAAGTGCCGAGTACATTCAACAGCATTCCGTAATGGACGCAAAGGCCTTTGGATGATGATGATGATAGATAACTGTTGGATGGGGTTTTGAATAAATAAATAAATTATTTAATTTATTTCAGGTATGCTCTGGTCTGAGAACGAAATCATGATCTTCATGTTCATAGTAGTGATGGGATTAGCCCGTGCTTCAATATTCGTGCTTCTAACAGTGGTCATCTCCGAAGTGGTGTCTCCAGATAAATTCACACAAGCTATCGGCATTTCCATGTTGTATACTGGATTCACCGTACTTGTTTTGGGGCCTGCTATTGGTAAGAACTTTAATTTTATTTATGAAATTTGTATCGGAAATCGTACCGACCTAATCGTAGAACAACGTTATATCTGAAGAAAAAAAAACCCTACTTTACAGGATAGCGGTTTGAAGTTTGAATTGGCACAAATATGTACTTTTTGACTCTGAAAAGCAAATACTCTATTTGAACATCGAAAACTCTATTCGTTAGTGGTACACATAATATTATGTGAAACTAGTTGTGGAGTATCAAATTTGTTCGTACGTGCTGTATACACTTCGCTTACTGTTTGTTGCATCTTTTAACATTTTAAGTTATTTTTGTAGTTTTCATTATTCGAGAAGTGAAAAAACATTATTATTTTTTGCATACTATATTATTTATTTTTACGCGTAATATTTTCCTAAATTTTCTGCTTTTCATGAATGCCCTTAATTAATCTTGTAATAACTGATTACGTTATTTAGAGGTATAATTCATGACTAGGCATAATTGATAATGAATTCTCGGATACATGATTTGATTCATAATAAGTTTGATAAGATAATTCAGCGTAAATACTTTCCTTCTGGAATTAAGAAAATATGGTGACAATTTTAGTAGGCGTTACTTATAATACAGCGACGGTAGGTATAATACGATCTAAGATCTAATAATTGTTGCATAAGATTCTATCTGTGCAATTTTAAAACAACTAAATGTGAAAATAATGAAAGGACCTCGCCGTTATGTTAAATAGTCCTAACGTTTAGTTAAACACAGTTTAAATCCGGATAATATCTACCTACTAAAAATATAAATGTCGTTGCTTTTGTATTTGTTACAGGCATCATAAGAGATCTAACAAACAGCTACAATACAGCCTTCTACCTTCTGACGTCATGCTTCATCATAATAGGAATGTTCTGGTCAATAGAATTGTGCTACAAAATGAACAAAGAGAAGAGAAAATTACAAAAGGAAAACTTAGAAAAAATAAAAATAGGTCGATTGAATAAAGGAAAATGAGATAATTGGCTTTTATTTATAAAAATCTACTTTTTATCTTTTGTTTTTTTCTAATAATAAGCTGTTTTTTGCAAGTTGGACTTTGTTATCAAAAACAATAAAATGAACCAGTAGCTGTGATATTAAATATTGTTAAATCATTCTACCGGCTACTTATAATCTTTCTAAGTAAATAATCTAATAAATAAGCTAAGTGCGATTCAGCATCCCAATTAAAGGGTTCCGTAGGTACTTTATTACGATATAATTTGACACTGTATACATATTATTTAGCGGCTGCTTAGAGAAATAGGAAAAGAAGAAATAGAGAAAAGAAAGAATTTTCTAACAGTACAGCAACTAATTCAGACTTTATAACTATAAACGTTTTTTTTATTCTAGGTCATAGCTAGTAGGTAAAAATTTCACGTCGAAGATTCTAGAGGTAAGTTTAGAAAAATACATGTCCTACATAGGCATCAAGGTCACCGCGAATGTTAAAATAATATGGGGTTAGAAACAATTCATAAAAAAATATCTATAAATTAGTTGGACAGTAAATCTTATAACAACTTCGATTTTTTTCATTTATTATTTTTTATAAATTATATAACAATGCATTGAATCATCTCGAATCCAATACATTCCAGTGAGAAATAGGGAGCAGAGCCTAATTTACTAACAGGTGTTTTTAAGCACCGGCAACCGGAACTCGGAACCCAAAAAAAGATTATTTCTGCGTGTACATGAGTATTAAGAAGATTATAATCAAGATAAGTCGGATAACTGATTAATATAAAACTATTTGAGAATAAAAAGGAAATCGAACTCAGAATCAGCATCAATTTGAAAAGTGAAGTGTAGAGATGCGTTTCACCGGCGTCGTTCTGTTGGCTCTGTGCCTCGCTGCAGCAACTGGTAAGTATTTTTTAACAATTTAAAATAATTAATTAACAAGTGAATTAAATTAAAAATTTAAAAACCCCCAACGCAATACGTAATTCACCATTTTGTGGTGGCGGCCTTCTTGGATTTTAAATTTTATATAGTGGGTTGTATTCTACTAGTTAAGCCCTTTCATTTGATACCCATATTGAGGGGATCGTGGAAGAAAAAAGTATTTTGTAGCGGCGGCCATCTTGGACCGATTTATGTAGCTATTGATGATGATATGTTATGCAATGTGAACGACATAGTTGTTACATTTTAATTTTAAAAAATGCAATTAAGTACATATATAATGGGGTCCAGGGTGGGATTTATCCCGCCTTCTAGGTATAGCCTGCTGCCATCTACGGCCGCATCGTCGCTTAACATCACGTAAGATCGTGGTCAAAGGCTAACCTATTATAATGAATTAAAAAAAATACTTTAAATTATGTTTTTTTGCCTTTCCCCGTGTAAAAGTGTCCATAACCCTAGCTGGAAATGGATTCGTGTGTGTATTCGTGGAAATCGTTATTACATTTTTCATACCAGAACAAGAAGGAAACTTTGATTATGATTTATGCATGGATCAGTGCAATTGAATTCAGAAGAACTTTGTAATTACGTTTATTCCTAAACCAAAAAATACGTATCTAATATATATATATATATATATATATATATATATATATATATATATATATATATATATATATATATATCCTTTCGGGGTCGCTAGGGAGAGCTGAAATATTATTATTTCAATAATATAATATTATTTATATATATATATATATATATATATATATATATATATATATATATATATATATATATATATATATATATATAAATAATATTATATATATATATATATATATATATATATATATATATATATATATATATATATATATATATATATATATATATATATATATATATATATATATGTATATATATATATATATATAAATAATATTATATTATTGAAATAATAATATTTCAGCTCTCCCTAGCGACCCCGAAAGGATATATATATATATATATATATATATTAGATACGTATTTTTTGGTTTAGGAATAAACGTAATTACAAAGTTCTTCTGAATTCAATTGCACTGATCCATGCATAAATCATAATCAAAGTTTCCTTCTTGTTCTGGTATGAAAAATGTAATAACGATTTCCACGAATACACACACGAATCCATTTCCAGCTATATATATATATATATATATATATATATATATATATATATATATATATATATATTTAAATAATATTATATTATTGAAAGATATTTCAAGATAATATAATTAATTGAAATAATAATATTTCAGCTCCCCCTAGCGACCCCGAAAGGATCTTAGGAGGTAGTGCCGCTACGATCAGCCAATACCCAACCATAGCGGCTCTCCTGAGCACCTCGGATGGCATCACTTATTTCCAATCTTGTGCCGGCGCCGTGATTAACAACAGATCCATCTTGACTGTTGCCAACTGCGTATCGTAAGTTTTCATCATCATAATATTTGAGATTCTTGACATGTTATGCTTCTTACATCTACTCGTAGCAATGAACATGTGGCTCATTCAAGAGGTAGATTGCAGATTCTGTCCAGAAGAGGAGACAATGCACATTCTCTGTAGCTGCGGTCCTCTCATGTTCAAAAGAAGTATCCATCTAGAACAATAAATTATGTTTCCCGATGAGATACACAAATCACCCCCCCTTAAAGATCTTGAAGTTCCTAGGGGCTACGGGTTTAGGGGGTGAGCTATAGCTCAAATGGACATCACAATAAATTAGCAATGGTCGCAGCTGCAAAAACCCCATGAACTAAAACCTTAATAATAACTTCCTTTACTTGGTATCGCTCAGCGCAAAACTCTATTTTTTTATTTATTAACCTATTAATATTTTAACACGTCATTGTTCTCATTTCCAGTGGAGATGCAGCCAACAGATGGCGCGTCCGAGTGGGTTCCACCTACGCAAACAGCGGTGGAACAGTCCACGCCGCTCAGTCCTTAATCATCCACCCACAGTTCAATACTGGAATTGCACTAAACAATGATATTGCTATACTGAGGACCGCTACTACCATTGTCTTTCTTGCCAACGCTGTCCAGCCCGCGTCGATCGCTGGTCAAGGATATTATGTTGCAGACAATCAAGCCGTTTGGACTGCTGGATGGAGTGCTAGTACGGTGAGACACACATTTGTTAAAAAAAAACAAATATCTAACTATGACGTATATCAGAACGGAAGATTCATTAGTAGAAACCTAGTGCAAATGACGAGTATAAGGTAGCCGACCTAATTGTGTTAATTCTTTCAAGTCTAAAACATTCATTGAAATTAATTCTTTATAAACATTAGCTGCGGCAAAAATTGACTATTGTAATTTTGTTAATTAATAACATATCGGAACCTACATTTTTTTTCCAGTGGGGAGGCCAGCCCTCCGAAGTTCTGCGACAAGTGCAAATCTGGACTGTAAACCAAGGCATCTGTATCAACAACTACAGGGGTGTTGGCTTGAACATCAACTACGTCATGCTCTGTGCCGGCTACCTTAACGTCGGTGGTCGTGACCATTGCAACGGTGGCGCTGGTAGTCCACTCTACCATAATGGTGTGGTCATCGGCATCCGTTCCTTTAGCCACCAGTGCGGTCTTCCTCAGTACCCTAGTGTGAACACGCGCATCGCTCAGTTCACTTGGTGGATCCAGTCTAATGCGTAATTGTTTAAATCAATAAAAAACAATTTCGTTCTCTGATTTGTGTGTTTTTATTTCAATCGAATGAAGAAAGAGCTAACTAGGGTTACAAAAATTGCTTGAATTTGGGTAGATTCAAAAATTAATTAATAAAATATTTATTTAAACATTACAATTTTTTTCCACTTAAATATAGTTGGCGCACTGACTCCCGGAGTAGCGTGAGCTGTGGCCCAAGAGTCAGTGTTCCCCTGGTTTATTATTCTATTAAAATTTTTGTTGCTTAATTAAAATTATATTTATAGTATTTTAATTTATGCATGCTTATGACAAAAATACTATATAGACTAGACTAGAGTGTGCTTGCGGCTTTGCCCACGTGATAAAATCCTTTCTTAGCGGAGGTCTATATCATAAAATCTATCTATATTCCAAATTCAAGCGAATCGGTCTAGTGGTTTGAGCTGTGCGTTGATAGATCAGTCAATCAGTCACACTTTCCTTTTATAATATTTAGAGATACGAGATAAGAATAATATAAGAAGGGAATTATTATAATTTTTTGAAATGAGTGAAGCTCCAGAGATGTAAGAAGCTATTGCCTAATAAACAGCTATGAAGTACCTACGCTGATTGTACAACTGACTAGAGTAGTAGATATGACTGGGTTCTGTGAGACATCTTACTCTGTATGCCGTCGTATTAAAATCTTACTTAGATATTACTCGTAACTGATCAGCGTATTATTTAAGCATCCGTATAATCTGATTCCTCAAAGTGAGATAATGCCAATGTTACCTATTCTGAAATACACATTTGAAATACAGGTTATTTTGTAGTGTTATTTTCATTGTCTCCCATCAAATGAGCTGTTGTGTGTAAAATATTCAACTACCATAAATGCTTATACAAATTTTCTGGCAACTACAAAATTAGCATAAGTACATAGGTTCAACCCAAAAACGACATGTGTTTGGACTTGTTGGGAAATGTTTGTCGCATGCCGGAAAAACATAAGGCCAACATTAAAACCACGGTAAAGTATATCTCTTTACCGTGTTAAAACCAAACGGACATCCACTACCAAGCGGCCATGTGACTGACCAGGGAAGAGATGGCGGGACAACCTCGACTTACATGCGGTACGATGAACATACACAGGACCAGACCGAGACTATTGGAAGGAAGGTAAGATGCCCTGCAGTAGGTTCCAGTAACTCATAATAATTATAAGGTTCAATTTAAAAATATTTTACGTTAATCTAGTTTATACTCGTAATATTTAATAGTGGCATAGATAAAAACGAAATGAGGCATGATTACAGATTCTGATATAATAATTGAAAAATTACAACATAATAATACCTATCATTTATCATTTTCAGGGATGGGAAATCCTAAAATATAATATCATCAACTGATAATTGTTTATGCTGGATTCATTGGATATAGATAATTAATTTATGATTGGGCGAACTAAATAAATATGCGAGTCATACAATGTCGTTCCATTAACTGTCTCTAAGTGGTGTGAAAATGAAGTTTTTTATACTTTTGTTAACGACTTGCATCGCAGCCGTGGCTGGTAAGTACTACATTTTATTTGATAAGTTCGGGCGAAGAAATATAATATTATAATGAAGAGCTTCATCAACGAAAGCCCAAGTAATGACTGTAAAACTAAATATTACACAGAATCTTAATTCAAGGATGTACCTAATAGCAGTGTTGTTCCTTACACAGTCGTTTTAAAGTTTTGGGACTGCAAAGCTGTTATTACAGTCGGTGGTTGATCCATTTTGGTGTAACGCTATAGGTACATAATACATTATCATGTTTATAAAGTCATTCTAATCATTATTCATACCAAGAACAATTTTTCCAGCTTCCCCTCTTAACTCACAAAGGATTGTGGGAGGGGAAATCACTAACATCAGCCAATACCCAGATATAGCCGCTGTGCTGAATTCATGGGATGGGGTCACGTTTATGCAATCTTGTGGCAGTACCATCATCAATACTAGGTCAATTTTGACCGCGGCTCATTGCCTGGGGTGAGTATTGTGTAAACATTTATGCTAGACACCTACACACAAGCAGACGGCCCACATGACATGATGGTGAGCGGTTATCGTCACTTTTAGACGTTAACAACGCCAGTGGTGTTACCGACGCGGTGTCCGTCTTTTCTGCTGTAAGTAAGCCCTACCTGGCTCACCCAACATGACTGCTTGGTGGAACGGTTTTGATTAGCCACTGGTGGCCGAAGCCTATCACCGGCATAACTAGAGGATATGCCGCACATAACAAATGCCGGAATTCAAACTCAGTGATCCAGAATCATATCTTTACCACATAACCCTTTGGCCACCACCGCTTCGAAACTTTGAGCTAGAACTTCTGAAATTGACAGGCTAACACATTTTTTCCCAACAGAGATCGTGTGGACCGGTACCGAATCCGAGTTGGATCAACGTTCGCAAACAGCGGTGGAGTCGTTCACGCCGTGCAGACCAACATTCTTCACCCTCAGTACAATATTGGAGCATTTTTAAACAATGACGTTGCTATAATGCGGACAGCTACCACCATCACTTTTGTTAACAACGCCGTTCGGCCTGGCTCTATCGCTGGTACCAATTATAATGCCGGGGACAACGCAGTCGTCTGGGCCGCTGGATGGGGAGCTATTTATGTAAGTACCATAATAATATTCAATATCTATTGTACATTTTCTGAGCCATAACAAAAAGTATAGCAATATATATCGAGTAGGTATATTATGGTCATATTATAGTCTAAACACCAGTAAAATTTTATAAAAATGTAACTTATTTCATGAGAACCTTAAACGTAGTTGACTGTAATAAAATACGCGGGGAGATATGAGATCTTAAAAACTACTGGACCGGCAACGCCTCCCTTGTAAATTTATCACAGTTCCAACAAAATCGATAACCTTCTTGTGGAGTCATAACAACGCCGATTTACGAGTATCTTATCTCTATATTAATAAATGTTATTCTATTTTAGCATGGAGGTCCTACATCGGAGACGCTTCGCCATGTCCAAGTCTGGACTGTGAACCAAGCTACGTGCATCTCCCGTTACGCCTCTATCGGATTAACCGTCAATGATAACATGTTGTGCTCCGGCTGGCTCGACGTCGGCGGCCGCGACCAGTGCTCCCAAGACTCCGGCGGTCCTCTCTACCACAACGGTGTAGTTATCGGAGTCTGTTCCTTCGGAAATGGCTGCGCTGAACCCCGATACCCTGGTGTCAACGCTCGCGTCTCTCGCTACACGCAATGGATCCAAGCTAACGCGTAATTGTTTTATAAACTTCGGAGATTAAAAGTTTTTTTTACATGTATTTATTATTTTTATTGCTCTGTATTCTGAATGGTACAGCTATCGTTACCTAATAAAATAATTTAATAAATAAGCCAAGCGCTTGTCGGGATACGCGCAATGTAGACTTCCGTAGTACCTGGCAAATCGAATAATTACAGCCGTAACTTTCATCAACGATATCTTTGAAACTTATCTGGGGGCACGGTAGTGCCCCCGCCAAGTCGAGCGCGAAGCAAGCACTGCCGTACCATCCTTTACAGGAACCATTTCGCCGCATTTTCAGGCCCCTATTTGAGAATCTCTGGATAATACCAGAACACAGAAATTTTCGTCATCCAGTAAGCTATAACTACATACTTAAAATCCAAAATTTCAAGTCTGTAGATCATTAAGTTCTGAAGTTAAGCGAAAGCAAAGTTTCGCATTTTCGACACTCACTCACTCACTCACTCACTCACTCACTCACTCACTCATGATCATCAAAATAGAACTAGTACTTCCCATAAACTCAGAGAGCTGAAATTTGGTATATACTTAGAATTTATTGTATAAGCCATAGGAAAACTAAAAAAACATGCAATTTCGGTCTCGTTTTCGAGATAATTCATCTGCATAACTAACTTTGTAATCTCATATAAATGTATAGGATTACAAAGTTACATTTGCAGTCAATGGTTAAAATTGTATAAAGCTTTTATTTACTTTCGCCTGTCTGCCTGTCGGCCTTATAGTAATCTTATAATATAGCGTTTCTACAAAAAGAAGTGAAATCCCACCAAAAACATTCTGTCAAAAACTAGCCAAGTCTCGATGGAGCTGCTTGTTTATCTCTAAAAAATAATGAAATCTAGACAAAGTCGTGCCAAGTCTAAGATTTCTTACTGCGATTTCTTTATTATTATAGTTAATGTTGTGTGACTTGGCCGTTGAAGGGTACACAAGGGTACAAAACCAGATGCTTCATGACACTTGGATCGCCTAAACATAAGTATTATTGAAATACGCAGCTTTATCAAGCCTACAATTGACTGGTTATTCAATCAACGTTTTCCAAGTGACAATTTTCTATCATGAATGGTTAGCGGACAGATTGATGCAATGGTGTCATGGAGCACCTGGTATAATACCCTTGTCTACCTTTCAACGGCCAAGTCACACAACATTAACTATAATAATAAAGAAATCGCAGTAAGAAATCTTAGACTTGGCACGACTTTGTCTAGATTTCATTATTTTTTAGAGATAAACAAGCAGCTCCATCGAGACTTGGCTAGTTTTTTACAGAATGTTTTTGGTGGGATAAAGATATCTTAACCGCTATAGTTTCCCTAGAGAGTTCATGGTTGAAACCATAAATTTAGAAATTTGTCTATGACAAGTTGAAAGCATATATTCTTATTTTTTTCAGATTATTAAAGCCAGTTCAAATTTTAGAGAAAGGGGAGGGGAGGGGACTTTGAAAAAAAAAAGGCAAAATCGAAAAAGTTTGACATAAACCTTAGCTTTAACTAACAGCCTTTTTTTCTTAGTATACATACGGGAATTTAAAAAGTTAATTTAAAATTTTATTACCTTTTTCTTACCCTAATTATTACCCTCTTCTGTGCAAAATTACAGCTTTCTAGGACAGACGGACGGTCGGACAAAACTATAAGGCTTCCTTGTTGACAATGGATGTCTAAAAACAGGTTTACACCAGGGCTTTGCATTATGTCCATGGTTATTCGTCATTCCTGAGCAGTAAAGTAAGGCAAAGTTTTACTTTTGGAAATGGTCACTAGTTGAAATTCTAACATAATCTTCTATCTAAATATATAAAAGGAAAGAGTGACTGATTGACTGACTGATCTATCAACGCACAGCCTAAACCGCTGGACGGATTGAGTTGAAATTTGGAACATAGAGAGGTTTTATGACGAAGACCTCCGCTAAGAAAGGATTTTGTCATGCGGGCAAAGCCGCGAGCATAAGCTAGTTATTATAATATATCAGATAGTAAGCCGATAATTACTATTTAAGGACGATTTTTGGATTTAGATAATTTCTTCTGAATTAAATAAAATGGAAATTGGAATTCAATGATTCACAGTAGGTCGCACTGTAAATGATAAAAACAGATTTGGTTAAATATTTTTCTAGGAAAGGTAGGGGTTTTCTAGAAAGTTGCGGGTATTTTAAAGTACAGTACGGGATTGCTTAACGCGTTAATATGTAGGTATACCTACGTACATATGCCTATATGGCCCATGTGGTTCTCAAAAGCAGAGTTTAAAACGATGAAAAGACGTAAAATGGTTGAAATAATTAATAACAAAGAGATATCTCTATATTGAGCACCTATGTATAACAATACTTATACACAGAAAGTCACCCTTTTAAATAATACCAATTATAATATTTTATGTACATTTATACTGCAAAACGACAAGATAATAACTAATTTTATAACTTCCAAATGTAATTTGATAAAAATTTAATATCACTTATATTTATAATGAATTTTGTAAAATCAAAGCGATATTTTATTCTTATTGTTCATAGTTGTTTTTATTTTTTCTAAGTAATATAATAAAGTTACTTGCACTAAAAGAATGTTGCGTTGCAATGTAATTTTGTGTTGTTTGCTATGAAGATAAAATTTTATAAAATATTTTTTATTTTTTAGGGTTTCGTACCTCTAAAAGAAAAACGAAACCCTTATAGGATCACTCGTTTGTCCGACTGTCTCTCTGTCAAGATCCTTTTACTCGGGAACGCGTGGAGTTATGGTGTTAAAATTATTGCCAAATATAGATAATTATGATTACGGTCCCTGGCAGCCGTGAATATATAAAATTGCTAAGTTAACGTAGAAAAAAAAATTGCTAAGTTAACGTAGAAAAAAAAAATTGCTAAGTTAACGTAGAAAAAAATACAGCAAAAAACCGAATAAATATTTAAACCCTCACAACAAATCAAAATTGGGTGGTTGCCGTTGCCCTATGTTTATGATATTTTAGACTTTAAGTAGGTACATAATATATTATAAGAAATTATCTAGAACTTACACATTTGTAATAAAAAATAATTTTAAAGAACGAAACAGAAAGAGAGAGAGAGAGAAGAGGTGTAATCAATCATTTATCTATTTATTTAAGTACAGCCACGACATTACACATATTATACATTTAAATTATATTATTATTATTCGGCCATCTGACAGTGGTTTGGAGCACTTGGATTTTCTGTAGATCGGCTTGTGGCTGATCTGTGGTTAATAAAAGTGTTCTTTACTGCTGTAGTATTGTTAGTGTGTTTTTTTTAAATTATAATTAATGACTCTACTATCAGCGGTTTTATCCTATAACATACGAGTATATAAAACACCAGCAGCGTTTTTCCAAATATTAATCCACTGGAAGTATTTTATCGCTAATATAAATCAATAGATAAGAGTAACCACTATTTATACATACTCGTATGTGTACTGACTAGTAGGAAAAAAAGTACTTAGGTATGTATGGGAAATCCAAAACCATATCTCATTTATCATAATACCGTGATAATTTGTAAAGAAAATGAATAGAGATAATTTTATAACGAAAAGAATAAATATGAAATCGAAATCTAAATACTACTCATTCAGTCACAAAGTGGAGTGAAAATGAGATCTACCATGTTACTTATATTGGCCGTATGCATAGCGGCTGCTGCAGGTATGTATTCATTACAATAATTGATTGATTTTTTTACATTGTTTATTTTAATTTACTGTGGTTTTATTATATGTCACTTTAGGCTTTCGCGATTTAAATTCATGTTAATTTTATTAATCTGGACTTATCGCGTAATTATTTTTTTATGTTAGTTTTACAAAAACTTTATAAAATTATAAAGCCAACCTGCAGAGCTATTCATTTATCCGTCGGGGAACTGAACCGAATACCGAATTGTCAAAAATGTATGAAATGACGTATTACGTCGTATTATGTAATTTCATAAATTTTTGACAATTCGGTATTCGGTTCAGTTCCCTGACGGATAAGTGAATATCCTTTGCTGTGGATGATTCGGCTCAGTTAAATAAGCCATGGTCACGAGAAGACTGAAGAGGAGACGCGATGGCCCTGCGGCGTCGAGACGGTAGATTTACATCTACCCTCACTCAGTCAAAAATGTTCACAGAGTTATCACGACACTAACGGTATCCTCCGGTTTTTTAATTACGTTCGGTCGCGAAAATCTTTTTTTTATTACCGGATTCCACGTAGATGATAAATAGAAAACAAACAGATGTTTAAATTTACCCTGTCTCTTGCAAACGTCAGATAAAATGTGGCCATCATCAGTCGACCTCGAAAAACAACCTGTGTTCAGCTTACGTGTTTTTTTTAAATGTTACAGATAAAATAAAATTATATAAAAGTTTATTCAAATTTGTAATGTCATGTTAGAATTATCTAAACAATATGTCAAAAATTATTCATTAAATAACCCGCCCCTGATTGTTCCCGGTGCCCATTACGCTCGCGGCATTGCCACGCTGAATAGCGATGGCCAACCTTTGCACCAAAAACGACCCGGAGCGGGAGTCACCACTTTAATTTGTAATTATTTATACAGCAACCCCTTTGGACTCACAAAGAATAGTGGGAGGAGACATCACTAACATCAACCAATACCCAGAAATTGCAGCTGTCTTGAATTCATGGGACGGGATTACATTCATGCAATCTTGTGGAAGCACCATTATAAACCCGAGATCCATTTTAACGGCTGCTCACTGTCTTGGGTTCGTATACTTTTGAATTAATTTTAAAAGAGAATTAAGGCTTATACCTATACATTATATTTATGTTTTAGCCTAGTGGAGATAGATGTTTAAAATAATAGAAAAACACCCTGCATTAATCAAACATGGAATAAAACGGTAAAACGTCATTGTCTTTGTGTTTTTTTTAAGTTCATATTAACCTCTGATCTGATTATTCTGCGACTAAGGTCATTTTTAAGGTCATTGGGTTACTCAGGTTCTTAACAGCATGCAGCAGCAGCATGAGCATGAGTGCATTTTAATTTAAAACCGTTTCACTCTACTAGGACTAGCATAAACATAAACGAGTTTATGGATTCTAAATTACTTTTTTAACGCCTTTCAAATAAATATAATAATAATAATAGGTATTGCCCATATATTTCCTAATGGGACGGAAGTGGCAGGTGCCGTAGTCCTAGCAATAGTCTCATTAACCATCCATTCAGAATGCACATCCATAGCCTAATTCAAGTAGTTTCCATTAATCAGCAATAGTCCTGTCACTTGGCGGAGACTGTCTTTGAGCCCATTTTCTATGGATGGACTCAAAGACAGACTCCAATAAGTGTCACCCATTACATTTATATTAAAAGCTCAAAAGGGCCTCTGCGCGTTGGACTTTTTTGTCTCCGTGTAAGCCTATAAAAAGGCCCGGGCTTAGCCCGTGTTAAAGAGCGACATAATAGGTATCTTTAATTTTGTGTTTTTTATTGTTTTTTTTTATAATAGCAGTGTCTTTAATTTTTCACATTTATGTATTATATTTCTTCCCTTTTTGTACAGAAATTACACAAATTGCGTTGCTCTGAAAACAAAGAATTTACTTTCGTTAATATTTAACACTTTACACATAAAGGTTACAATCACTGAATATCTTAATGTAACACAACAAATATGTAAACAAAGAAACGGTAATTAAGTTAATTATAATTCTTAATTATGTACTTTGTTACATAAAATTTCCTTATTAATTCTATCGTCTTGACACCATCTTGAATCGTGACATTGTTCATCGTAGACCATAGATAACGAACACCAATCACCAAGCGTATAGACAACATTTACCGACCGAGTCGCGGAGATTTATCGACGCAGTCAGTGGCGGCAACTTTGAAATTATGATAAATTATATAGATAATAAAATTGCAATCTTTACATATGACTTAAGTCCTTAACTCACGTCGTTTTTTTAGATAATAACACTAATTACTAATTATGATGGAAAAATGTGAAGGGATAAAATATGAACTAAAAATGTTTCCTTATTACTGTAACATTCTTTGCACCACAGAGCCGTTCCTGAGAGATATCGAATTCGAGTTGGATCGACATTCGCAAACAGCGGTGGAGTAGTCCACGCCGTTCAGACCTACATCATGCACCCTCAGTACAACGTGGGAGCTTCCTGGAACAATGATATAGCAATCATGCGCACTGCCACCGCCATCACTTATGGAAACAATGTCCGGGCTGGTTTGATCGCTGGGACCAACTATAACCTCGCCGATAACCAAGTCGTCTGGGCTGCTGGATGGGGTTTCACCAGTGTACGTTACCTATTTATTTTTTATACTAAATAGGCCTACGATTGATCACAACCCACCTGATAGAAAGTCCATCAGGAATCACGTACGATGCCTGGAAAGATACCTATTCACCCGCTCTTTTAAGATTCCTGAGTTCTGTCGCTTGAAAAAAACGAATGACGCCATTGTGCTCAGAATACAACCACTAGTTATAAAAAATAATAATAGTAAAGAACACCACTAACAATGGATGCACCATTGCCGTTATTATAATCTCGTTGAGATTTTGTTGTATTAATAAGTCTAGAGCGTCTGATGTTAAACACTGGCATTGGCAATAAAACACATTTAATCGAATGAATATAATAATATTATATTCGATTAAATGTGTATAATATGCTTATTTATACATCATTCACAGGTTACAGGCCCCAGTTCTGAGACACTGCGTCACGTGCAGATCTGGACCGTGAATCAGGCCATCTGCGCTGCTCGTTACGTAACTGGAATCACTGAAAACATGCTTTGCTCCGGCTGGCTAGACGTCGGTGGTCGTGACCAGTGCACGCAAGACTCAGGTGGTCCTCTCTACCACAACGGCGTCGTAGTCGGTGTGTGTTCCTTTGGCCGAGGTTGTGGTGATCCTTGGTTCCCTGGAGTCAACGCTCGCGTTTCTCGCTTCACGACTTGGATCCAGGCGAATGCATGATTGTTTGTGAAAATGATGTTATTATATTATTTGACGTTTTAGAAAAGCTATTTTATTAGATTAAATGCATTTTGCCCTGTTATTTGATAAGATTTATTCAATATACTGAACTCAATATAAAATAGTGGATGAAGTTTTATTGCTACCTTCTGCACCGAGGGCGTTAGTCATATTAAGATACTGCGATATAATTATGGCAGCAGTTCAAGTCAATTGTGTGGAAATAGGAGTATCCAACCTTATCAATGTGATTTGATCTCAGCGGAGAAATTGCAATGGGTGGAAACATTTCTAGATCACCGTGGAGTTCCTTAAATATACTTCGATTCAGAAATTGGCAAAAGGGAAAAGAAACCCAACCTTTTCTCATGCAAAGGTGCTTTTGGGTTTCTCTATTAGAAAAATGTGATTGCGGTGTTGTCCAAAACATAGATTTTCCTAACTGTCAGACAACCTGCACAGTTGAATGCCTTTCTTAAGCCAACGAAAGTTTTGTGGAACTGGCTCAATATTCGTTAAAATTGTTTAACATTTTAAATTCAGAGAATATAATATAAAATTATAATATGTAGTCAGGCAGCCATAATATAGTGACTTATGACTCGACAAACAGAAAGTGTGACAAAATACTTAATTATTTGTACAAAACTAATGTTTTGTTGTAATGTAATTTTGTGTTGTTTTCTACCTCCATGAAGATGAGATCTTATATAATATTTTTACTTAATTTAATATATATCGCCTTTTTAAACGATGACTGATGACTCTTCTATATATTATTACGCCATAAAATATTTAAAACACAAGCACCGTCCGATTCTCTAGAAGTATTCTTACACTTATATCAAAAGATAAGATTAACCATTATTTATACATAATTATAAATTTACTATCCAGTAGATAATTTAGAAGGTATGTTTGGGAAATCCAAAAATATAATATCTATTTATCATAATACATCGTGATAATTTTTTAATGAAACGGATACTAGATAGAGATAATTTTATGACGAAATGAATAAATATGAAATCGAAATCTAAATACTACGCATTCAGTCACAAAGTGGAGTGAAAATGAGATCTACCATGTTACTTATATTGGCCGTATGCATAGCGGCTGCTACGGGTATGTATTCATTACATTATATATAATTGATTTTTATCTATGATATTATTAACCCACAACGCAAAAACGACGGGGTTATTTTATTATTGTGGGGAGTAGAAAGAGAGATGGGAGGCCTTTGCCCTGCAGTGGGACGATACAGGCTGATAAAAAAGTATTAATAAATAAATAGTATGTTGAAGGGTATTAATAAATAAATAGTAGGTTTGTTGAATTATATAATTCACAATTTTAACGATATTATATATTTTTGGTGATTGTACTCGTATATTTAAGAGATTTATGTAATCATTCGCTTATGATTTCTGTCATAAATAAATATTTCAGATAGCTATACCAGCAGACGCATTACGTTGCGTAATAGAGAATTAGAAGAATAAAAGAAGCAGGATGATGAAAATTTTAAAAAACAACCTGTTTTCAGTCATAGTGAATAGCATGTGTGGATTTTTTACAATAATACAAAATTAAATTAAATTTTAAGTGCAAGTTTATTTATTATATTTGTAATTATTTATATCTCCAGCAACCCCTTCGGACTCTCAAAGAATAGTGGGAGGAGATCTCACTAACATCAGCCAATACCCAGAAATTGCAGCTGTCTTGAGTTCATGGGACGGGATTACATTCATGCAATCTTGTGGAAGCACCATTTTAAACACGAGGTCCATTTTAACAGCTGCTCACTGCCTTGGGTTTGTATAAATTATTTTTCACTACTCTCGCTCGAAAAGGGGCCTTTGGTTTGGCTTTGTTTTTTTATCGGTCACCACGCTCAAAGTGTAACTTGAATTATTAATATCAAAGAAAAAAAAACAAAGGAAAAAAAATACTGCATTAATAAAATAAATAAATAATTATAATTGCATAAGTTGAAAAAAAATGCTATGCAATAGCTTTACCGCGGCAGTCTCCGAGTGCCACACGTCTTTTTTTTTATGTTTCGTACCGTAACGTCACTCACCGCCCTCAGTAGTATCACGAGCTACGCTCGTGATTCAAATAATAAACTACTTCGCGAGCTCGTGACTTAAACTCGGTACTCACAGCAAATCAAACTTTTTTAACTTGTTGAAGAAATAGCTATTAAACTAAGAGAAGTAAGTGTAAACACCTAACGGAAAGAATGCTGTAATACCCAATAAACAAACACCCTCACTAAATGATACATTAAATAATAAACAAACAGATGTCGCTTTACTGTTTTTAAAATCATATTAGCTTCTGATTATTCTGCGACACAAGGTCATTGGGTTACTCTGATCTTTACTCCTTACTCTACTAGAAGCTTCTGAACTCTAAAACTACTCATTTATTTTAACGTATTTCAAATAATATTAAAGCATCGTAGTCTCTCAAATGTTGTAAATATTAAATACGACTAACTTTAGGTCTTTACATGTCGTCGTGTTTTTAGATAGTAGCACTAATTCTGATGGCAAAATGTGTAGGGATAAAATAAAAAGTAAATTGTTTCTTTTTACTGCATCTTCCTCTGCACCACAGAGCCGTTCCTGAGAGATATCGTATTCGAGTTGGATCAACATTCGCAAACAGCGGTGGGGTGGTCCACGCCGTACAGACCTATATCATGCACCATGAGTACAATGTTGGAGCTTTCTTGAACAATGACGTAGCTATCATGCGCACTGCCACCGCCATCACTTATGGAAACAATGTCCGGGCTGGTTTGATCGCTGGGACCAACTATAACCTCGCCGATAACCAAATCGTCTGGGCTGCTGGATGGGGTTTCATAAGTGTACGTAACCTAATTATTTTTGATACTAAATAGGCCTACGATTGATCACAGCCCACCTGATGGAAAGTCTATCAGGAATCACGTCACATGATGCTTGGAAAGATACCCACCCATGAAAACGGATGACGGCATTGTGCTCAGAATGCAACCAGTGTTGTTATTAAAAAATAAAAGTAAAAAGCACTACTAACTTTGAATTCGGCATTGTCGTTATTAAAAACTTTATCTCGTTGAGATTTTGTAGTATGAATGAGACGGTGTCCGCGTGATGTAAAACATATTAGCTTTGACAATATTACTTACACATTTAATCGAATATAACATGCTTATTGCAATATCATTCACAGGTAACAGGCCCCAGTTCTGAGACGCTGCGTCACGTGCAGATCTGGACTATAAACCAAGCCATCTGTGCTAATCGTTACGTAAGTGGAATCACTGAAAACATGTTGTGCTCCGGCTGGCTTGACGTCGGTGGTCGTGACCAGTGCACGCAAGACTCTGGTGGTCCTCTCTACCACAACGGCGTCGTAGTCGGTGTTTGTTCCTTTGGCCAAGGCTGTGGTGATCCTTGGTACCCTGGAGTCAACGCTCGCGTTTCTCGCTTCACGACTTGGATTCAGGCGAATGCGTGATTGTTTGTGAAAATTATGTAATAAAATTTGAAGTTTTAGATAAGCTATTTTATTTGTAGCTATTGCATTTTGTCCTGTAATTTGATAAGATTTAGTCAATATACTGAACTGAATATAAAATAGTGAATGAAGTTATATTTATACCTTTTGCACCGATAGTATTAGTCATAATTAGATATAATTATGGCAGCAGTTCAAGTCAAAAAAATGAGTACCCAACCTTATCCAATCACATATCCCAGCGGAAAAACTGCAATGGGTTGTAAACTTTTCCAGGTCAGTGCGGAAGTCCTTAAATAGACTTTGATCCAGGATTCCTCTTGGAGAAAGGTAAAGAAGCCCAACCTAATCTAATGCAAAGGTGCTTCTGGTTGGGTTTCTTTATGAGAAAAGTGTGATTGCGGTGTCCAAACCATGGAGCACCTTCTAGATTATCCTAACTGTCCCACAACCTGCACAGTTGAAAGCTTTTTCAAGCTAACGAAAGTTCTATGGAACTGGCTCAATACTGGTTAGAACAGTGTAACACTTTAAATTAAGAGAATATAATATTACTAGCTTACCCGGCAAACGTTGTTTTGCCATATAAATAATTAATAGGAATGATTAAAAGTTAATATGAGAGTTACACTGAGATAGCAAAATAATAATTGTCAACGTTACTACTACACTTGATGCATAAACAATAATGATGGCCGACAACTGTGTAGGGAGTGAGAAAGAAAGGAGACCGGCTTCGTTCTCATCCCTACTCCGTGCTGTTTACTGGGTCAGAAGTGACACCTGTAGACATCTGGCGGGGATAACTAATTAAATGACGATTGATCAGTTTTCGACCGGAGAGGAAAAATTATTAAATTATTAAAATGGCTATTAAAAAATAAGGGTTGATCGTAGAAGGGTGAAAATTGAGGATTGTATGTATTTTTGTATGTTGTATCATAAAAAAATAGAAATTAAAAATTTTGTCTAAAAAATAAATAAAAAAATTTAGGGGTGGACTACCCCTAACATTTAGGGGGATGAAAAATAAATGTTGGCCGATTCTCATAGATACCGGATAAGCACAAAAAATTTCATCAAAATCGGTCAAGCCGTTTCGGAGGAGTATGGCAACAAAAACTGTGACACGAGAATTTTATATATTAGAGATATAGCCAGGTAGCCATATCGCCGTCCCCGGCGAATAAACGTACAATCGGCGTTGTCTTGTTTTCCGTTTTATTTCAAATTCGAATTCTAAGTAGTCTAAAGTAAGGAGATAGTTTGAGACCCTGGAAAAGACATAGGATAGTTTTTATTCCGGAAATCATACTTTAAAAGAGGGAGTAGCTTGAAAGTTTGTATGGGGAATAAGAAAATGTTTATGCAAGCAGACGGAGTCACAGGCACAAACTCGTGAACGGCAAATATAGTACCAAAATGGTATTAAATATTGACCAGAAAATAATTTAAGAAAAACCTTCCGTTTAGATGTGAAACGTTTTTTAATAACTTCAAGATGGCGGGACCACGGTTTTTGCTCAATATCTTTAAAACCGTAAAAGATATTTTAAAGGTACTAATTAGGTACTAAATATCAGAACTTCCAGAAAGCAGCGGACCAATTTGGTATATATATCCTATCCTGACGTCAAGATGGCAGGACCACGGTTTTTGCTGTGCCGCAACTTTTCTGTTAAGGTACCTTAATTTTGATCGGAGGTACTAAATAAGTACTAAATATTGGTATATTTTTCATGCAAATCCCTGACTTGGTCCCGTCATCTTGACGGTCGCAATTTTCATTGCTTATGTAGGTAGATTTTAAGATTCCTGCCCTGATCCCTTTAACCGCCACCGTCGGATATATCCGACAAGCCTGTTCTGTTACGTAACCGCCACAGTCGTATATTTCCGACGAGTCGTATATTTCCGACTGCACTTTAAATCTACATTTTTTAAGTCATAACACTGTATTTTATAAAACTATACTCGTAATTAGATAAATAGTGAATAAAGTTATGATTTACAGTTGGTTTTATGCTTCTCTCCCAAATAGAATAAATATTAGACATCACTTTTATTGTAGGTATTTATAATTCAAAAAACTTGCCCGGCGCTAGGGGCACGACAAGTGATTTTAAGTCTGGCGGTTAAAGGGTTAAAAAAACATTATTATAGCTTAGCTTTTGACCACGATCTCGTGTAATGTTACCTTAAATTAAATATATTATGATGGATGTTGAGCCCAATTATTATAAGTGACGTGCGATAAATACGACGCCTATGCGCAAGCGCACGTTGCGCGTCGTCGTCGTGTTTGTTATATATTTTATATCAGGCGTTTGAGTAAACGCCTATTAAAATGACTAACTATACGCACAACACTATTAATTACAACACAATCGACAACTATTCATGTTGCAAATGATATTGAGGTGGATTTTCGATGAAGAGGAGATTTATTGTTCAAAATATATTGACCTAAGTAGTAATACAAAAAGGCCCAAGGCCTTTTTAGGCGTACCTACACAAAAATATATCAAAAGTCCGACGCGCAGAGGCCATTTTGAGCTATTAATTTAAATGTAATTGTTGGGACACTTATCGGAGTCAGTCTGTGAGTCCATCTATAGAAATCGGCTAAAAGATAGTCTCCGCCAAGTGCCAGGACTATTATTGATACTTCTTATTATTATTTATTTTTGGGGTTTATTAAGGATTAGCAAGCTGAAGTGGCAAAGTGTTGGTAACATTTGGCAAAGAACCGATAACCACTAGGATAATGAGTTCTTAGACCGCGTCTCGGAAAACGTAGCGAAGGGTGACTACGGGTAAGATAGGGCGACGATATATGGAGGTTTGCTGAGAGTGGCTGGAGAAGGAAGAAAGAGTCATCAAGTAGGTAATTTATTCTTAAGTAAAATGCGGCACGGCACCCGTCTGCGCCTTAGTCTTGACTAAATTCAGTTTTGAACCATGCAACCATGCAATTATACTCGTATAATACTAAACTAAAAGTACGAAAGTAACGAATTTTTTACAAAAAAACAAGTTATTAATAATGAAATTACTGAAAATCCTCAACCTATTAAGTATTGAGTTTTATTGCTGTTAATAAATTATGACTTCATTAGTTGATAAGAAATAAATATTGGAAAATACTAAAGGGTTTCCCTAATTAGATTTTACTGTGAGAATCACACATTAATCCATCATAAATTTTGTCGACAACCCACCTGGAGAAATTATCTAATTGATAAGATACAGGGTTTCGATATAGCCTAAAACTATTTCAGTAGAAAGATTGTTTGAAAATATTTTCAGTACATTCAGATTTCAGAAATCATTAATTATATAAAATATGAGTATATTAAGAAATACAAGGAGAAAGACATTATTTTACGGCGTTTCTGCGCATGATAATGCCTGGATCGAGCACCTAGCACAAAACGTGACAGATGGCACCAGCGTGCGGCCAACCCTCTAGCCACACCAGGACCACAATATGTCTGTACATTTTGCGGACGACGTTGCCACTCCCGTATAGGCCTTACTAGCCTTTTGCGTAAGTTCCATGTTCAAAGGAACATGGACGCTGCTTAAATCATCTTTTTATAGATGCAAAAGGCCAGTGATGATGATATTAAGAAAGTATCTTCTAGAGATAAAGCGCAACGAACGCAGAGAGCGGGGGCGGGTCCATTCGTTAGTACGGCGGGTGTAATTCCTTGTAAATTATATGAGAGACATCACACTGAAAGCGTGTATGGACGGTCATAACACCCGCTAACTTCAAGCATGACCTATCAACTATTACTTATTATGTCAATAGAAAGAAAATAAAGAAGAAACTTTATTAACGGAAAATTACAATTACAACAGCTGAAACCAGCGATAATGAGACCAAACTACAACATTGATGCTGAAACCATCGATGTTCAGTGACATCGCTATTATGCGAACTGCTCCCCAAATATTCGAAAACTCAAATATTGTACTGAAGGAGGAAGATGTAGGTATACTACCCCATTTGCAAATGTTGTGCCGACTCGGACACAGCAAGTACCTGGTACCTCTTAAAACCTTCGATTAATTTTATGCAGAGATTTATTAATATCATTTTTTTTAAATATCTAATTTTCTTCCTAAAAAACTGTAAGCCCCGAAGTAAAAGATCTATTTTTTTAATACTTCAGTAAATTTGTTAAATTATACCTATTATTTTAATCCGATCAATAACTACACCAAAAATTACAAGGAAATTTTAAAGGTAAATCTGAATGAAAATACCTTACTTATATTGGTATCTCTAATCTCTAAAATAGATAAAACAATACAAACTTGAGGATATAAATACAGAACCTATTTCACAACTCACATATTCGCTACCTGAGACCTGAAGAACTAAAGACCTGAAGATGCGCGCTTTCATCCTTCTATTGGCCCTTTGCCTAACGGCAGCAACCGGTGAGTATAGACCATATTATTATTATGTCGCTCTTAAACACGGACTAAGCTTTATTATTATTATTATTTTTCTGCCTGTATCGTCCCATTGTGAAGCACCCTTCACTCTTTCCACCAATATTTTTTCAGTATCTCTAACTGTTATTATTTTTACAAGCTCCTATTTACTTTCACTTTACGTTAAATTTGATCTACTTCCCGGTTTCTGATTGAGGTGAAATTTTGCATGCATGTATAAATCGGATGACAATATAATATTATTATAAGATGGAGCTGATCTGATGATTGAGCTGGAAGATGGAGATAGGAACTCGGTAATTAAACGATACTAACGCATCAAGTTTGAGCTCGTATGAATTGTCTTGATGAGTACCTACTTTGGTGTTAGATAGTAATAAATAATAAAAGCTTGTTATTTTTTTCACTTGTTATTAATAAATGTATTATTTAGAAAATAGATCTAAAATGTATGACTATTCCATTATACTCATCATAATAACATGTCTTTATCAAATTAGCCTAGGCCGAAAACCACCAGAACAACATCATGTCTTTATCAACATTATTCAAAAGGATAATATTAAGTGAAAAGGGTTTTAAAGGGATGACGATGTACTATAATATACCTCCAGTGTTGCAGGTATCCATTATAATTATTAGGCGGCAGTAACTGCTGCCCTAAAATGGTCCGTTTGCTTATATCACGGTAAAGAGATATACAGTAGTTTGACTGAGCGTGATTTTTGAACATAAATACCTACAGTCTCGCGGTACATGCGCAAGTCATAGGGCTGCCGGGCAGCCGCTGCCCGCATACAGTAGGTACCTACCTGTTTCATATCATCTACTTACTTGAGCTACCTACCTACTACCTACTTACCTATCATGTCGTGGCGGCGTATATTAAAACCCAAGACAAGACAAAAGACAAGACAAGACAAGAGACAAGACAAGAGACAAGACAAGAGACAAGACAAGAGACAAGACAAGAGACAAGACAAGAGATAAGACAAGAGACAAGACAAGACAACCTCCCCTCCTTCCCCCTCCCCCCTTCCCCCTCCTACACTTCCCCTCCCCTCCTTCCCCCTCCCCTCCTTTCCCCTCCCCTCCTTCCCCCTCCCCCTTCCCTTCCCCTCCTCCTTCCCCCCTCCCCTTCTCCCTCCCCTTCTCCCTCCCCTCCTCCCCCCCTTCCCCTCCCCCCTTCCCCTCCTTCCCTTCCCCCTCCTCCTCCCCTTTTTAACTAACTGTCCTTTTTAATTTTATTACCTTTCCATGTTGCTTGATAAACAAGTGAATTAAATTAAAAATTAAAAAACCCCCAACGCAATACGCAATTCTTCATTTTGTGGTAGCGGCCATCTTGGATTTTTAATTTTATATAATGGGTTGTATTCTACTAGTTAAGCCCTTTCATTTGATACCCATATTGAGGGGGTCGCGGAAGAAAAAAGTAATCCGCCATTTTGTAGCGGCGGCCATCTTGGACCGATTTCCACCTAACATGTCTGAGAACACTCTCGACTAACCTTACTTTCAAACAAAAAAAACTAAATCAAAATCCGTTCATCCGTTCGGGAGCTACGGTGCCACAGACAGACACACACACACACAGAGACAGACAGACAGACAGACAGACACGTCAAACTTATAACACCCCGTCGATTTTGCGTCGGGGGTTAATAATGTTATTTCTGGATTTCCTGATAAGTTCAATGATAAGTTCAAGCTACCAAAAACAGCATAATATAGTATGCTATTTTTTTGCCATTTTTATATAATTTTATATAATTTATTATATTATGTATACATACGTCAAAAGTAAATAACGTAAATAACATTAAATACTTGCAAAAAACTATCGCGACGTCCGCCCGTCGCTGCGTGGCACCCGCTTCTGGATTATATACCCACTTCTACCCACATCTACCGACATCTATTCACTTCCATTTTCCGCCCGTTTCTATGGAGTCAAACTACTGTATATCTCTTTACCGTGCTTATATGCTGTCTATTTAGTATCTATTTTTAAACATAATAATATTTATTATTACATATATTTTGGATACTGTTTGTTTATTTTATACTTCACCACCTATCAGTTTTTGCCACATTATGTTACTCCTTTCCTGCACGGTTGTCTGGAAGAGATCGCTTATAGCGATAAGACCGCCGGTTGCAACATCTTTGTTTTGTTTGTTAATTACTGTTGTAAATTTTTAATTTTCATGTGGTGTTATCATCATCATCATCATCATCATCATCAGCCTTCAATTGCCCACTGCTGGGCATAGGCCTCCCTTTGATTTTGCCACTCTCCTCTATCTCTTGCAGTCCTCATCCAGCTGCCTCCAGCCTGCTTCTTAATGTCGTCAGTCCATCGCGCCATCGGACGACCCGGATTTCTCCGATTTTCTTGTGGTGTTATAATAAAGTATTAATAAATCAATAATAAATAAATATAGCATAAAAAACATAGTCATATTTTATGGTACGCCATTCATCTCAGGCTCCTTTCTTCGTTCTCCAAAGCTGGAAATCCAAAGAAGGGATTATGAATCTCTTCTCAATCTTTTGTCACTCTTTGACAAGGTCACAAAAGTGTCTATGTTTACCAAGTTTTTAATCTATTTCAGCTCTGCGGCTTAACCAGCAGAGGATAGTGGGAGGATCAATCACTACCATTAGCCAATACCCGAATATGGCTTCGCTGATGTTTTCACGGGATGGCGCCTTCTTCTTCCACGCATGCGGAGGCATTATTCTCAACAATAGATCAGTTCTGACCGCTGCTCATTGCCCAGTGTAAGTATGCAAGTAGTTAGAGGTAGAAATAAAAACAGGATTTATTATTATCATCCTTTGCGATGAATTAAATTGTAGCTAGGTTTGCTTCGATGCTCGATTTCATACAACTAACTTTACGAATAAGAATTGCAAAAAGTTGATGTTTTTATCATCAGTCAGTATTCAGTATCCTTTATAATTCAATGCACAACACAAGGTAAGCGGTATTTTCCAGAAAAGCAAACCAATTATTTGATTATTGTTCCACAGCGGAGACCTCGTCTCTAGATGGCGTATTCGCGTCGGTTCAAGCCTCGCCAGCAGCGGCGGAGCTGTCCACAACTTAGCCTCCTACATCATCCACCCTGAGTACAACATAGGGGCTTGCTTGAACAATGACATAGCCATCATGCGTTCCGCCAGCACGATTGTATTCGTCAACAATGCCGTCCAAGCCGCAACTATTGCTGGTCCGAACTACAATTTAGCGGATAACCAAGTCGTCTGGGCTGCTGGATGGGGCGCTCAATATGTAAGTTATGCAATACACATATGTTTTATTATCCACACTGACATTTAAAAAAAAAATATCTAGAAGCTGCGCCGTAGTTCGCGATTGGTCTGCGTTTAGTTGTATGAAGAACATTGTTAAGAGTATACCGCAGTTATAATAGCAGTAAAGGAGTTTGAAGTTTAGATCCTAGTTAAAATTCATATAGCCAATGGCCACGTTAGATTTCATAATCGTGTGTCCTCTTTTTAACCGACATTTAGATATTGTATGTACCTATGTTTGTCCTAGAACTTTACTATGATTACATTAGGTCTAACTTTGAGAAGCGTGCAAGTTTTTGTTCGGTTCAGCATCCAGTATTTAAAAGATAAAACGTGAATGGCACGTTTTGGTTACTAAAAGCGCTAAAAGCGAACTTGAAGTTGGTTCACTTGTTTTTATATCATTTCTGTCATTCATAATTTTATTTTATTTAAAGGTCAACGGTCCCGCTTCAGAGAATCTTCGCCACGTGCAAATCTGGACCGTGAACCAGGCTACTTGCGCTGCCCGGTATAGGA
Source organism: Hemithea aestivaria (assembly GCA_947507615.1). Classification (NCBI taxonomy): domain Eukaryota; kingdom Metazoa; phylum Arthropoda; class Insecta; order Lepidoptera; family Geometridae; genus Hemithea; species Hemithea aestivaria. Next base: position 4,885,260 of record OX382324.1, on the reverse strand, counting down.
GCATTGGTGATATTGTCACTGACAACATGTTGTGCTCCGGTTGGCTCAACGTCGGCGGCCGCGACCAGTGCCAGGGTGACTCCGGCGGCCCTCTCTACCACAATGGTGTCGTCGTCGGTGTCTGCTCCTGGGGTAACGAATGCGCCCGTCCCGAATTCCCTGGAGTCAACGCTCGAGTTACCCGCTTCTCTACTTGGATCCAAGCTAATGCATAAGCCATTTGTTTATAATATATTATAGCAATTCAATGAAATTTATTTCTTTCATTTTTCACACTTAATTATATTTATATCTTTTATGTAAAAAAAAAAAATACAAATATGTCGTCCCCATAATAATTCTACGAGCAAACATTTACTTGTACATATATCTCATTATACTCTAGACTAGCTGATATAATGGTCTCGCCTAGTTTATATTTTAATACTTATACTATAGGTATATTTTAAACTGATGACTCAAATGCATCGCTCCATAATCCATCCAGTGTAGACTAGCGGTCCTTAACTGTTCACTATTTAGAGTGTTGCATAATACTGCTAAAAATGATCATGTGAAAAGACAGAATATCAGCAGCGTGTGCAATATGCAGGTTAGTCATGCTGGCTATAATATAATTGTAATTTTACTGTCATAGTGTTGATATGGTAAAAACGTAATAATTTTATACTTACATAAAAGACTACCAAAAATAAAACTCAAAGCGAGTTCGAAACCAATTTAAATCCCCCAAACCCACCTAATCCCTCTTTGGAATCTCCAGTCAACCCAGTAACCGAAATAAAAAACTCGCCTAAGGTTTAAGATGGTTTTAAATTAGGTGACATGATAGTCAAAGGGTAACTTTTATTTTCCCAATAGAACAAATAGATTATAACTCTCAAATTCGAAGTTCCACAAGCAGAAACAAACACTTGAGTTATCGGCACAAGTTCGAATAGGTACGGTTAGTTTACGATTTGCCGGGATGCAGTTTCCGCCACTCTACAACTTTGGTTCCGTTTTAACTTATCTGGACCACTCTAACAGTTGTACACCGTATCGGATGTCTGTTCACTGCCCACTGCCCACAAGCTTTTATTGGGGTACAAAGTCAATTGGGGTACAACGTCAATAAATGTACCCCACACTTACGATGATTGTGAAATGCAAAAGTAATAAGATAGATTTTTAGGAAACATCTATGTAATATAATATGTGTTTGATTAATTACTGGGTTAAAGAGTCTTAACATCTTATAACTCTTGAGTAAGAAGCGTTGGCAGTACACGTAGAATTTCACAATTTTTTTTATTAAGCAGAGCTAACTAATTAAAGTTAAAACTTTGGATATTCCTTCTCGTCGGTTTCCTTTGAAGGCGTAAAGGACGAAGTCCAATAAAACTTTCTATCAGAGCAACATTAACGAACTATTTCCTGTTCTTTGCATTATTAAGTGCGCTCTGGGACTGTCAGCTGTTGAACTAATGTCAATGTCGGCACTGAGTTTAGCCGAAGGACGCCGGAAAGAGCCGATAGCCAATCGATTTTTATACATTGAGCCAAAGATACAAGACAAGTTGTTAAATAAGACCAAAATGAAGCACCCAGAGTATGCCCACTTTCTGGCACACATGCACACAAACACTTAGGGCATCCCCACATTAACAGCATGTTTTGATGACATCGTCGCGTGTCGAAATGACCGGCGCGTGTAGCCAAGTGATCATCGCGCCATCGCTTCGTTATCGTCGCGATTCTCCGACGACCCTTGTCACGCGCTCGAAAATCGCCGTCACCCCACATGGGGTGGACCTAAGGTGCACGTAGTAACTATAGAAACATGTAGTTTGTTTATGCGCGTGTGTCTATGTACAATCAAGTTGGCTTACTATGGGTACATCATTTATTTTTTCAACCACCGAACTCAACAGTCTTGTTGTCCATGTCTACAGCTTGAACTTGGTTTCGTTCTTGGTTCGTTCATGTGTGTCCATTGACAATTGGTTATTACGAAGGTTAGGAACAAGGCCACAGTCAGGGCGCTCTATTTCCATACGGCCTTATTCGGTGAAATTACCCTCAATAACAGTAATTTTACGATACTACTACGATACGGCCGCGACCCTACGTCATAATGCCGTGTGAAAATAGAAAATCAAGTTTGTTATTGAGTTGGTATTTGAATTGTAAATTTATATCTACAATGTAAGTGTTTAGGCCTGTTCCAAACTGGGCGACATTCATCAATACTGGGCGCTAGCTGGGTTGGGCTATGCGGTTTTCTTTGGCAACCGCGGGCGGTAATGAATATCGCTCAGGTTTTCAATAAGCCTTTTAAGTCATTTTAATTTGATTAATCGGGACTTATCGCTTAGGTATTTAATGCTAGTTTTACAAAAACATTATAAACTAACCTTGACGTACTTACACGACAAGTCCCGATTCCCGACTAATCAAATTTAATACCAGTTTAAATCGCGAAAATTATAAGCCTTTTTAAGCTGAGATAGTTATAAAAAATATATATATGTATTTTAGCTTTATTTGGTTTGCCCCACAATCTTAGTGATCGAATAGGGAAGTACACTGTTTGAAACAAAACCCAAAGATTAAGTTATCTAGTAGCGATTTATACAATAATCCTTTCAATGAATTAATCGTTATCTTTGTCAATTCACTCCTATATTATCCATTTTTTTTAAATCATCAATTAAAAATAATATGTCGTCTAATCGTCATAATAATACAAAGAGTGGGAAAGATTTACAAAACAAACGTATTTCGAGGCATCGAGATAAGACACTTCATCCACAATAACATATTTACAAAATTGTCACATGACGAATATATGCGACAAAACATGGGTACCTGGTACCTATGCAAATAATGCGGCTTAAAAGAAAATAAAAGTCAAAAGAAAAGAGACCAAACGTACCGCCGTTAAATTTAAGAGACAGTTTCTTTTTACATAGATTAGGAGTGCGTTTGACCACAGTCTCACCTGTTGGTAAGTGATGACGTGGTCGAAATTGTTACACAGGCAAATACCTATTAACACCTAAAAAAAACATTAATTACCATTACCCCCCATTAATTACCTACTATTTTTTATTGTTAAACTTATGTCGTGATTTTGTGTTATAGTTTTCTGTATGTTAGTAGTGTTTCAATAAGAGTTTTCTATTCTATTCTATTAACCCTCGACTTGAAGACACTCAAGTTGTAATCTGTTGTAATTTTCAGGAAACACTGAAGCAGAGAGAACCAAACCCACACCGTCCGGAGTTGCCTCCTTAACCTCCCTTAAGTCATTATTATAACTTGTTAACTGCTCGACCAATTCCGATAAAATTTATACTTGAAATGTCTTCCAAATTAGTTCTCAAGAGGCTTCGAGTAATTGTTGAACAAACATTAAAAATCGACGAATTTTAAACCTTTCCTTTTTATGAAATCAGTTAAAACAGACTTACGTAGATAGTTCTATTATCAGATTCAAAATACTTGAAGTTGAAGCGAGCAAAGTAATTCAACTTTCTCAGAATCTCGTTGTGAATAAATAAATGCATACTTTTCAAGTCTCGCTTACTTTCCAAGTTTTGCGAGTTATTTTCAAGATAAAAAGGACTATTTGAAGTAGAATAGTAGTAATTCTGCTAACCACTTTTATCATATTTATCAGGATATTTTGGACCTAAAGGGCAATTAGATTATATGACAGTTTAAGGCCCCAGCTCCACTTCGTGCACATGTACCTAATGCGCATTATCAAATTGTTATTCAAAAAAATCTTCTATTAAGTACACCTACAATTTCAGAATTTGAGCCTATGCGCTTACATATACACGAAGAGGAGCTGGCCCTTTATTATTATTATACAAAGTAATACTATAAATAAATATATGTAGGTATTATTTAAATACTCGACATCAACTGTTTTTTAAAAGTGATTCATAAGTTTAACCTCACTTTAAATATTTGTTTCAAAGTTATTAGTCTATTTGCGGAAGCAATATTGTTTACCACAAGATTCTATTCAAATTTAGTGGTATTATTGGTTTAAATTTTAAATAATTAATTTTGTTTACAAACAGACCACATACATATCTGCTAAACTAGAAACTCGAAAAGCTATAGCTATTTTTGAAGTAGTTACATTTATTTAGTCAAACCGGGCACTGTATATTAATGTATTTGATCCAAATAAACAAACTTTTATGCAATAGAAATGTTTCAAGTGGAATATTTATGTCGATAAAAATATCGATAATTTATTTGATATCATAATATTATTGACAGGTGGTAGCTACTCTTTTATATTTTTAGATGATAGTGTTATGTTTGATCACAGTCACCTGATTATAAGCCAAGCTAGAGCACGCTTACTTGGAAGTTGGAAGGTCCCAATTATTATTCTCGCGTCTCGCGTCTCGAAAATACCCAAATTAGAATATTCCGGAAACATAAAAGCCGACAAAGCACAGCGATAACTATTAGTTCTTATGTAATAAACATCCCTTTGAGTTGTCCCTACAATTATTTTTTATTCATTATGTAGGTTAGCCTTTGACCACGATCACGCGTGATGTTAAACGACGATTGGGCTGTAGATGGTAGCAGACTAAACCTAAAAGGCGGGATAAATCCCTCCTTGGGATACTAAGGTACTTTCTGAATGGACGTTAGAATATTATCTAGTACGCTACACTGTTAGAATAGAGTTCGTCTCTAGTGAAAGTGCTCAATTATTGTAGCTTATTTGACTTTAAATATATTATGTGACTAAAATCCTTCATTAAAATAATATTAAAGTTAATGAGATAAATATCTATTGGTAGTACTACCAACCAACATACTCGTATACTGCATACATTAATATAAATATGGCTTTAGAAGGAGCTTATTGTCTGACGGTAAATGTAAGAAATGTTGTGCAATAAACAAACTTGTTAATTGTTTAGTGATGTTAAGCAAATCATCGATTAACACAACGTATATGAGAAAAATAATTATATTATGATAATTTTATGTTACAATACTTTTAAAGTTATATAAGAAGTATTTTTATACAAATTAATCTTAACCATTAATCATTTAAACCAATTGCAATCAGGGGGAAAGTTTCACAATTTCTCGTTTCACTCTTTTAATTGAGAAATTTTCGCAGATTATATCAGTACAGTCATTATTATTAAAATATACTAGATACCTACGAGTTGATGAATACTATAAAAATATTCTTAAAAAAATATATCGATATCGATAAACCAACAAAACTTTCTATCGACATTCGATAATAAATTATATAGAGCAACACTAAGTGCTCCGACATCCGATAAGATACTGGAACAGTGACGAATTCATCAAGGTTTTAAAGCTTTTAATTGGTTAAAAAAGTCTCAACAAAAAAGTATATTTGAAATACCTTCCTATCTTTCGGTACAAACTAGTTTTAACTGGTTTAGCTCACTGATGACCAATCCGTCCAGATTCCGATGGCGCTATTGTAGAGATAAAAAAATCATAGCATTATAAGGTACCTACTATTTAATATTCTGTGAGCGTAGTATGGTTTTCGTTATTGGTTTTTGAGCTACAGACTATATGTAGCTGTAATTATATTATAACGGTTTTTTTCTCATATTTCTTAACCGGTCTAGGGTTTTTATATTAATACTACTATACTACTGCTACATATTTTTTTGTTGAACTACATTTTGTCTATATTAAGATAGAGATGTACTTGAGACTGTAACTGACCCTTCCAAATACTTTATCTGTTCGCAAACAACGTGTAGCTAATTTTGGCATAGAAACACCTATATCACATAGGTTATTAACATCTATACAAGATGACCATGCCTAAGTCATGATTCACCGTGTCGTCATTAGCATAAATTTAACGATGAATTTAGTCTTGGCCTCCCGATTTCAAGCTATATGCTTTTCTATGTCTTTTATTTTAATTACGATAATAAAATATTGATGTAGTAATTTTATTTAGAGATAATATTATAATTTCCAAACACATCCTAAAATAACACAAAAACCATCAAAATCTAAAACAGTAATAAAAAAACATTTCCGAATTTACAATACTAAAAGTATAAGTAAATTTGGAAGTGTTTTTTTTGTTTACACTTCTATACTCTATACTCATTAAAACAATTTGGTGACACTCCCGCATCGTCTTTGCGATGAAGGATTGGGAATCAGCAGAGTATGAAATTTCACCAGGTGTGAAGTGTTCATAAGTTAATTTGAATTTAATAAGTATGTAAGGAAATCTTTAGAATAAAAAATAGATAGATTAATAGATAGATAGATAATCCTTTATTGAAACACAAAAACAACTTAAAGCTATAATATAAAACTAAGTGTTACAATTAAGATATAAGAAATAAGATAAGAAAAAATTGTATAAAGAGATTAATAAATATGATTATTGAGATAAATATAATTGAATTAAGATAGATTTTAAGCTTGTCAGTACTTTGTGGGAGAGTTAAAGATTCTCCGGAGATTATAGGGTTCTTGACAGTAGCTTTTTTACGCTATATTAACTGTGGCTTTATTAAGCCTAAATGTAGTAAATTGAGGCTACTTTATCCAACAAACCGGATCGTAATGGTATGCGGCGAGGCATCTGGCAGCATTGTTTCCATGCGGGTTTCTCGAATTGGGAAAAAATCTTAGTAAATATTGTGTAAGAGCAGTAAATGTAACATACTTAGGTATTAATATTTTAATTGTATTTTCTCTTTTTATGACAATGAGGGACAGTAGGAGCAAATCAGGTGCGTGATAGATGGATTGGGTGGGTAAACATGCCGCGGACGAGTGCTTCGGCGTACCCGCTGCCCGGGCATAATGGCATTCCGCAGGAACACCCCCAGGTTTTTTAGTGGGTATCCCCGCCGCACCCATCTTTCGGCGGGGGAGTTCTACATACCACCCTGCGCCCCCCGGCACAGGGCGACGATGCGTAATGCATTATTCCTGGTATAAAAAAGGTGGATAAGCATCGTGACTCTAGATACAGTACCACCCAGCGTTTCAAGATTCAAAATTCTGCGCGGAACTGCATTGTGCCTGTTATTTTCGTTGGTAACATTGTCCTTTAGTCATGACAGTAATGGTTATACCATGCGGTACATTATACTTGGCGGAGGCATAACTAACATGCCGCGGATGAATGCTTCGGCGTACCCGTTGCCCCGACATTATGGCGTCCCGCAGGACACCCCCAGGTTTTTTAGTGGGTATCCCCGCCGCTCCCATCTATGGCGGGGGAGTCCCACATACCGCCCCGCGCCCCCCGGTGCGGGGTGATGATGCGTAACGCATTTTTCCTGGGATAAAAAAAGGCATAACTAACATAGCCGCGGATGAGTGCTTCGGCGTACCCGTTGCCCTTGCATTATGGCGTCCCGCAGGAACGCCCCAGGTTTTTTAGTGGGTATCCCCGCCGCTCCCATCTTTGGCGGGGGAGTCCCACGTACCGCCCCGCGCCCCCCGGCGTGGGGTGATGATGCGTAACGCATTTTTCCTGGGATAAAAAAAGGCATAACTAACATAGGCGTGGTACTCCCCCAGGTGACCTCTGCAATAAAGACCGTCCATTACAGAAAGAGGTCGTTATATCGCTACACCCTTATAGTGTCACACTAATATTATAAATGCGAAAGTTTGTGAGTGTGTATGTTTGTTACTTCTTCACGCCTAAACGGGTGGACCTATTGAGCTGAAGATGAGGTAGAAAGGGATGTGCACGCCCTGAAAGTTGAAAACTGACGGGAAGTGGCACAGGACAGAACCAGTTGGAGGCTCTTATTGTCGGGGGCCAAAAGTGACTATCTGCGTTATTACAAAACGCGGACTTACGATAGTTCCGGGATTAACGAATGTCATTTGTTCGCTTAGTACTTGGTTTAATCCTGGTACAATCGTTAGTCCGCGTTTTGTAATAAGACGGTTTGGGTTCTCGCGCCAACGTAGTAAGTATTGAGCTGAAATTTGGTATAGCTTTAGACCCTAGAATAACACACAGGCTACAGTGCACCGGGTAAAAGGCGCAGCTAGTTAATAAATATTTTAAAAATATGAGGATAATATTATTATACTCTGTATGATATGAGCATGCATAATATGATAGTAGTTAGAGCCTAACAACAATTTCAATATCGTAATGTTCCTGCCCCTTAATTACGTAAATGGGTACATAATATGTACCCATTTACGTAATATTATTTGATTTGACAGTTAGCTGATTGCCGCATTAATATAATATGTACGTCCATTCTCTGCCATTAAATCTATATAATTTACATTCTAATTACATTAATTATTATTAAGATTTAGTTTCAAGGCAACAAAGGAACGGAACAACTCAATAGAACCTATTAAAAACACTAGATAATAGATAGAGTATTAAAATAGAACTAAATAATTTTAAAACCTAATTTGACATACAAAAGTGCTCTACTGCTGCTGTATGCAATTGTAATAAATGCATTGTCATATTTTTTATCTAGACAAGTTCGTATCTAAGAATATATTATGTATGGATAATTGGCAGATATAAAATTAATTATTAAAAACCAGCCCTTAAAAATTTCCACTCGATCGTAAAACGAAACTATTTACAACTACGTTATAATAATATAGCAATTAAAAGGACAAGTTGTATAAAGTCCTTGAAGATCGTGTGATTAAGGAAATACCTATGTATGGTATTGGTTATCAGTATATCTCCTCATAAACCCATAAAACCGCAACTGGTTGACGACCAAACCAATGACGGTTTCAAAATAAAACTAGTTACTCACGTACTGTAACGTATCCTTTTCTTATGTTTGGCAGCCCTGCTATATTTCTAGTACACATTTTCTTCAGCCTCGGGGGCAACTGGTAGAAAATTTAATTAACTTACCTAGTCCTTGCGTTGCGTTGTGCAACAAATACAATACAATAAATAAATATTGTTAAAAACATTTTTGAGATCGACTCACTGTTTCCTAGAAATAAAACATTATTAGTTTCTTCAACGGCTCTAGGGTGAGGTTTCTTCTAAGCCAGCAAGTATCATTTTTGGCCGCATCATCATTTTGTATCACATAAGACTGAGGTCAAATGCAGGTTGGCCACAGAACATTGACAATGTACGAGTATGTAGGGTAGCCTGTTCCCTTGGAGTATAAATCCCAATTATTTATTTTATTTTTAAGGTACATGGGAGGTATTTTATATCATTGTGAAAGCCTTAGCACTAATTATGGGCAGCGTTATTATCACGAGAGCGTCTTGTTTATCTTCTTATTTTTTGTGGCGTGTTCACTACGATTTTAATGAATAAGACACATTATTTCAATTTTGAAAATAGAATTTCTATGAGGCAATGAACACTGGCGTGTGAGCCAAACGACATGTTTAGGTCCAGTTTCTGTATAATTTGTCTCGTATTTTTTAATAGTCGTTGTAAGTTGTAACTGACCACAAATATTCGACCAAAAAATGAACCGTTGCTCAATGTTACGCAATCGATACGATAAGCTAATTAATGACATAATAAATGTGGTGTAGTGTAATTCAATGCTGTTGAGTTTTTTAGGGCCTTTGCTTTAAAAATTCCACTGATTGAATGAAATGGAACAAATTATTTAGTCGTTATAAGCATGTTATAAATACTATCTACTGAGAAATGTCTCAGCGCTGCGCTTAACCGTTTATTCGAACAGTATGTGATTAAATAAAATTCTTAGATAATATATTGTATTTAATTGTATCTAATTTTAATTAAGCAACTAAAATTTTAATATTAGAGTAATAAATCAGGGGACACTGACTCTTGGGCCACAGCTCACGCTACTCCAGAAGTCAGGGCGCCAACTATTTTTAAATTGAAATTGTTGTAATGCCTAAATAAAGAAATTTTTGTTTTTTTTTTTATTATATAACTATACAAAACTATAGTGACAAATGACACAGGAGCCTTAAATCTTTATGATGGTTTAAAATATGGCGAGATGCACACAAATTGCAGTGGTGCTTAAAGATACGGATTTATATAGTAAATAGTAATCGATATTCTGCAGGCATATAGAACTTAGAGCTATATGAGAGGCAAATTAAAGTTATGGCAAAACGAAACTGTTGAAGCATTGTTACTCTATTTTATGATGGCCCTTAACATAAGCAAGGATTTTTTTTCTGACACTGTACCACTCATTCTTGTTCCATACATTAGAATATGTCCTACATTTTATAATGCATTACGTCGTCGGCCAAAATATCTTGTACGTAGCTTAGGTGTACTTTGTGTACATTGGCTTACCACCGTATCCGTTTTTTTAATCTTTATAATTATTGTCAGACCACGGCGTCTCCTCTATTCCATTCTCTCTATAATAGAGATGATGTTATTTCATTATTATGTTGTGACAGAGATAGACAGAGTCTATTTCTTTATCTTATGTCCTCAGTTTCAATGACTTCCTGAAAATCCTCTTCAAAAAAAATAAATTTAAAATTTCCCTACGTAGCGTAGAAAATGAAAAAAAAACTGTGTATTACTTTTAAATAACTTACCTTGAATCGATATCGTAGCATTTTTAAATATAATTAAATAAGGATTTAAATCAACACAAATCAAGAACCTCTTTTGCTTCCAAACCTACTTGGTTTCACTGCTGATTTTAAAAAAAACTATATCCAATAGTTTAACTGGCTGAATAACTGAATAAAAAATAAAAAATGAAACCACCTCGTGTATATGACAGTAGTTTTCCTGAGTTGTTTTGACGAACGTTATCTTTAATTATAACCGAGATTAACTATTACAACTTCTACTAGCCCCCCTGTAGGCGACGCAGTAAACATCTACGTGATATTTGCTCAAATTTGCCATGTTTTCTCGCTAACTTCTTGTTATTAATGGAATTAATTTAAACCAAGGAATTTTTTGTTACTACAAATTCCAATAAGTGTGTTTGATTAGTTACATTAGTAGAGTGCTTTTCACAAAAGGAGTCCTTTTTACGGGGCGCTACTGCCGCATATTATAAAAGTTAAAATATCTATAACTTTTTAAATCCTCATAATTTCTCATAATATCTTCTTAATTAAATAGTTTTTTATTTTATCTAACAAATAAAAATTATTTAGGCTACAAAGTCTAGCAATAATCGATAAAATTTAATTTAATTCCACAAAATTCCGCGGGACCCCTTTCGTGAAAATGACTCTAGGTACAGTGTTTCAGAAGGCATGAAGGTCGAGGTTGTCTCCTGTAAGATATTTACGAGGCAGTTGTTAAGTTTTGTATGCCTTGTAGTAATTTGGTGACCTGAAACTGCAACACTTTGGGCCCATTTATTCCTAATTCTTATTTCATTATTCCGTCATAAAACCTATCTATGTTCTAAATTTCGACCCAATCCGTCCAGCGGTTTAGGCTGTACATTGATAGATCAGTCAGTCACTCTTTAATTTTTTTTAAGTGATGAAGTAGAAGACGAGCAAGACGCTCTCCTGATGTTAAGAGATACATTATAATCAGTACAGTGCTACTTAGGATTTCACAATGATGTGAAATTCTAGGAGCGCTGCACCAACGCTTCTTACTCAAGAGTCATAAGATGTTAAGACTCTTTAGCCCAGTAGTTTCACTAGCTACAGTGCCCTCCTCCGGAGCACAGTAATGTTTGTACATTACTGCTCAGGCGGTAGAATAACTGGCACTGTTAGGGTACCCACCTAGACGACCTGCAAAGGAAGTCTACCCCCTTTTATATATTAAGATTCAAACTTTCACATCTTACTAATATTATAAACGTGAAAGTTTGTAAGAATGGATGTCTGGATGTCTGGATGGATGTTTGTTACTCTTTCAGGCCTAAACGGGTGAACCGATTGAGCTGAAATTTGGTATACAGATAGTTTAGACCCTGGAATAACACATAGGCTATAGAAAAGCGGGAAAAACCGCTGGGCGCAGCTAGTTTGTAATATTAGTAAGACTAGGAATTTGTTAAAAGGCTGTTTATGAAAACGCATTGCGACTGTATCATTTGGAATAGAGCAATGCATAGCAACAACAATGCATAATCAAATAACAGATGTTTCTTGTTACTCGTAGATAAAATATTATACAACTGTCATACAGGATGTTCCTTTTCATATAATTTAAGATACTAATAACTACATATGTACCCATTTTATAAAGATAATTAACAATATTTTTAAGTTTTTTGTTTTGTGGAGTTTCAATAAAGAGTTGTGTATTGTATTGTATAATTTGTAAATTGGGAAGACGTGTTCTAGAGTGGAGACCGCGTATCGGCAAACGTAGTGTAGGGCGTCCTTGGGCGAGATGGGGCGATGATATCCGGAGGGTCGCTGGGAGCGGTTGGAGGAGAAAGACGGAGGACCGAGTTGAGTGGCGTGCCATGGGAGAGGCATATGTCCAGCAGTGGACGAACATAGGCTGATGATGATGATGAAAGATAGTTTGTATACATGTTTGCGTTCATACCTAAGCTAGATCTATTGATCAGTAATTAAAATATAATAAGTACCTAGTAAAAACAAAATTAAAGACAATTTCCTTAGTGAGTTTACAGGCTTGAGTAAGATGTATTTTCAGGCGCTAATAGAATAGAATTATATACGAGTATATGAAGTACATAAAAAAATCAATATCTAGCTTATACTCGCGGCTTTATCCACGTGACTAAATCCTTTCTTAGTGGAAGTCTACAATATAAGAACTATCTGTGTTCCAAATTTCAACCCAATCTGTTCAGTGGTTTGGGCTGTGCGTTAACAGATCAGTCAGTCAATCAGTCACTCTTTCCTTTTATATTTTTAGAATAATCAAACGTTCCACCTACTATTGCTATTAGCTAATTATATGATATTTTATTTAAATAAACATTATAATCTAGTTTTTAATTGGTTATTAATGGTGATCTATCTAAAACTATCGCAGCAGGGAGCCTATTAGAGAATAATTTAGTCTTAAAAGATATTTTTTTAAACCATAAAATTACTACAGGCACACTTGCCACGAAACATTTTTTTTAATTTCTTTCAATATTGTATTATTAAAGCGGATTTGATTAAAATTTGGAACACAGATAGGATAAATGACATTGACTAAAAAAGTATTTCTCCACGTGGTATGAGCCTTGAGCATAAAAGCAAATTATCAAAAAAGTCTTAAAATAAAATAACTATAATAGGTCAAATATAAATATTTTCTATAACATATTTAATTTCTATAGAGATAAATAAATCTCGTTGCCTAGCACCTAAATATCAATTTAAATATTAGGTATTATTCAAGCTCTATGTAATAGTTTTAAGTAACACATAAAACTAATTATTATAGAGCAAAAATGACGTCTAATTTGTATGCCAGTTACAATCGAGCGGAGCACGCACGGAAGCATAGTTAAGTAGGTACGTGTCCATTTACTTTAAAATCTGAACAATCATGAACTCGAGTGTCCGACGCATTTGACGTGCCGGTAGAAAAGTAAAAACGAAACTAATAACTCCTATATAACTTATTGCGATCCGCGACGACGCGACGTGAGCGAACAAACTCTATTTATTTATCTATCTTGTTATTTGTGGGAAATCCGAGGGTTTTATTTACTTCATTATATGGTATCCTCAATTAAAGTGTTATATTTTAAGCCTTAAAATAAATAGCATCTGTGCAATACGATAATAGGGATTAGTGGACCACTCAGTGAGTGATATATAAAGTGGTTTTATTGAAGGAGGTTCAATAGATTTTAGGAGTTTTAGTGAAAATGAGTGATAAGAAGGAAAGTGTTTGTGGAGAGGAGTATGAGATGGTGCCGCCGGAGGGAGGCTGGGGCTATGTCGTGTGTGTCGGCCTCTCTGTTATATTTGTAAGTTCTTTTTGTCTGTTTCTTTTTTTCTTTTTTGCGGTTTTTTTTTGGAATATGATTTAGAATCACATCTGATTTATTTATAATAATTAAACACATTAACAAGAGGTGTAAATCTTTCTATAGTTATTTATATAGGTTTATTTATATAGATTGTGCTTGAAACTAAATAAATAAATATATTATTGTTAAATTTAATAGGTTTATGATGTCTTTATTTTTTATTCGAAAAATTACGAATATTATTAATTTTTATATCACACATTCGATTATTGCACATACGCAGTGCCGGCGTTTCTCGGTTAGAAAACGAATTATATTATCGTAAATTTTAATAATTTTAGTAAATGATAACAGAATGTGAATCTTACATATCCGTGTTGAAAAGGTTATTTTCAGAGTTTATATTATAAGTTATTTAATTATTAAAATGTTTTATTAGTATTCTACTTTTAAATTTTTAAGGATGGCCTGTTTACTGTTTTTTAATTAGAGGTAGTTACGTTTCATTAGAATTATTTTTATTTGTTGCAAACTGACTAAAATATGGTATTGATTTCAAACTAAAATTAACCTTATGACAAATCGAATGACTGAGTATGATAAGCATCATGCCTGATAATCTATTTTTACAAAGTGCAATTACGCACACATTATCATCGTAAATCGCTGTCGGCATCGCTGATCAACTGCAATGATTGCTTGATGATGAGCGATCACTGTAGCTGAGGCGGGCCGTCTGCCTGTGTATTTTTTACTACGAAACGAAGAAAATGAAGAATTTTATTAATCGGGACTTAATCGCGTCATATTTTTTTGTTTTATTTTCCGGTTTTATTTTTTGATTTTTGTAAAACTAACATTTAAAAATTACGCGATATGTTCCGATTAATTAAATTAAATCAAATCGTGAAATTATAAAATGCTATATGAAGAAAGAAATTAAAAATATTCTTGTGCCTTTCCACCTATCCTTATCCTATATTAGAGAGTGTAGCACATTTATTTCCTCATTAATTTCTGTCATCCGTCAGTTCGTGAACATAAACGTGCACTGTGAAATTTTTGAACAATACAAATATATGTTAAAAGCATTTTTGACAATGCGCACGATATGTACCTACATAATATGAGCACGGGGGTTAATAGTATTCACTCAACATAAATCCATTTTTTTTCTTAAATCCTTGGTACTTTAAAAGTTGGTACATAAATATAATATTAATCCAAACAAAAAAAATAAATAACAAAATTTATATTACTATATTCATTGTTATCGCTACATTGCAGGGTAAGGGCCTTCATATTATAATATTTGTTTACCATTTTAATGGTCACAGGCCATTCATTGAACGAAAAGGATAATTATATATATTTATACAAAGATAAGAAAAATAAAAGAAGAAAAACTTTTTTTTGATAAAGCATGACAATAACTCAATAAATAATAAAGTAGACAAAACAACTTTATCTAAATGTTATTAACGTAATCATAATTAACAAATACATATTTATTGAAAACCTTTGGACCGCCGCTTTCTCTATAGGAAATGAATAGAATAATATTTTATTGCATACCAAATTATTTAGATTATTATTAAGAAACTTACTGAGCTGGACACTAGGACATAGATGGGTAGTATCGTATAAATTAATTGATTCGAAATTTTAATATTTATTTTAAATTATTACCTACCTATATTAAAATTTTTATTTAACCAAAGTAATTCTAAGAACATTAGGCAGTTGTCCCACCGGCTACGATGAGCGAGTAAATAGTGGAGCTAGAATGTAGAAACGAGTTGGCGAGTGGCGAGGAGCTAGTGCGTAGCTCGGGTATAAGCGAGTGCGCGAGTGAGACGAGCGATTACTTGCACTGTGCCTCTAGAGAAATGACCGCTGGTTGCTCGCTCGGCGTGAGTTCTGATTAAGCGCGAGTATCGCTGAGCGAGTGTTATCTTTCATAGCTTTCTAGACAAGCTAGTGAAGCGAGTCGTCGCCGGCAGTGGGAACAGTCAGCGATCAACTATTTGTATATTAATGCATCTCTTTTGTTTACACAGAATGTAATATCTTTTGTACGTTTCTTGAACGAGAATATAGCCGATAGTTACTCGATTTCACGCCTTCGGTGTGTTAGGTACCTTATCTAATAAAATGACTTAGTAAGTGGTAATCCAATAGGCTGCATTGGATAGCAAAAACGTTGTGCGTTTGTAGTCTACGCCTTAAACGTTAAATATGATGATTAACTTCGTAAGCAGATTATAATCCATGTCATTTACTGTTACATAATTACAATATCGTTAGCTCATCATTAATATCGCAGCAGTTATTATACACAATAAATCTGATTTATTTCTGACTATACGTTTGTTAAGAAAATTGTTAATCAATTAAAATTCACCGATACCGATTACAATAAAATTCAATAAGTGGAAAGCAGAAAACTTGGAAAAACACAAGTTTTCTTCATCCCGATTTTCCTGCGGCATCGGGGACTTATGCAAGTGAAACCGTGGGGCGCAACTTGTGAATTATAGTTATTTGTTGTTAGTCTCTAAAACTTAGCTAGGTATCGATTTTATATACCGTTTTTCATAAGTTTAAAAAATAATTCATAGGTTGTAGAGTGAACTCTCTCTTTAAAACGAAAATACAAATATTATAATATTAAATTACCGCTTTTTTCAGGCTACACTATGATTGCCGTACCACCTGCCAACTATTTAGTTGCTTAATATAGATTGTCGAAGTAGATTGATATTTGCATATAAGTGCTTACGTACGATCGATCAAAATAGCACTTTCGAAATAATTTATTTTTATCTAACGTAGATCATAAATAATATTCATAAATAATATAAATTAGCATGTTTCAATATAACTAAATGTATAGGTGGATAAATATTATTTATCAATTAATAATTATAATAATACACAAATTGTTATTGTAATTGATTTGTCATCATTATTTAAGCATTAAAGAAAAGTAAATAAGTTAAGTTAAGTTTACATCTAAGTCTAAGTATTCAAGATATTTTTCCCTTAACAAAAGAAGCCCGAATTATAGGTTAGGCCTGCTACTCGTACCATCCACGGCTGCATCATCGCTTAAGATCAGGGGAGATCGTGGCCAAAGGCTATTATATATTATAACAAATAAAAATTTATATGGTAGATGTCTATAATAATTGGCGATCTGTGTCTGTCAGTCAGTAACGCATATAGAACTTTAAATAATAATAAATTCATTATTTTAATTTATACAGGGTGACTGGTAAATCACTTAGAAGCTTCGAGGATACAATTACTTAGAGAATCACATAACGTTTAAAATTAACAAACTAAGAAAATAGCGATAAATTAAAAAGAAAATCATATTTGAAGTAATGCGCCACGTCTGAATAAGTATTGTCAACGTACGCCTGGCGAACAGCTGACGCTCTGGTCTGGTCGGGTGTGACAGGTCATAAGTCATACGAGTACATATCGAATACTTTATATTTAAATAAGATTTTTTGTCAAAATATAAGCACCTATTTTATAATTTATTTGTAACGAGAAAAGTGAACTGAATACTCTGTTTTAAGATTTTAACTCGTATATCACATACGAGTCACCATGAATAGAGAACTTATTACAAATATATGCGGAAGGTTAACAAATTAAAGTTATTATCAAGTTTAGAACATGCACCAACTAAAATTGTGTAGACAAGACACGCCTCCAACAAAAAGTCAGAGAAGTTTTTTGCGACGGTATCCCAACGGTATGCCTCTACAAATGAATTATGTTTGCCGTTGTGCCTGCCTCTGTTACAATATTTAAAGTATTTATTCATCAAAATACCGCTAATAGACATACTTTATAGTATACTATAGCTTTAGGGTCCTATTCTCATGAAAGGCGATTATAATAAATACCTAACTACTAATGCCTTCGGATGATCTATATAAGACAACGTAAAATGTATTTATTTCCTAAACTAAAATAATGTACGTATTGAACTCAATTTTTGAATTTAAATATAAACTGAAAATTATTGAGTTGAAATTTGGAACATAGATAGTAGATAGGTTTTATGATGTAAACCTCCATTATGGAAGGACCACAATAGCAAAGCCGTGAGTATAAGAAAGATCAGAATAAACTCTTTATTTCAATTTATTAACAGACTATACTCTAGAGATATATTCTGAGCACAAGAATACGAGAGCTTCACTCAACTGTTAAAAAATGTAAAACTGTAAAATACATACGTATCTAAAAGTCACACTGTAATATTGACGACTTAATTGGTGTAATTTCATTTTATTTAATAGGTAATCAACTGATTTTATTTATGGGACAGAAGCTCGTTAGAATCATAATATTGGTTGCATTTAGTATGGTTATGGTTGGCAAGGAACACATTATTACAGAGTATTATATCGAGACAATACACAATAACAAAAAATAATTATTTGTCTTTAGGTATGTACACACACTAAAAGTATTAAACTATTGCTACTTATTCTGATGCGCCACGTCACAACATGACACAAAATTGTGTTTGTACCTCGACAAAATCATACTGATAGCTCTAATTTGTTTCTATTATCATTTTACGTAGAATGACGATGATTTCAAGCTATACTTATTAAAAATAGTTTTCACTATTATTACCCATACATAGCCTTTGACCGAGAGGAATGGATAGGGGGAAAGGAGGCATTTGCCTAGCAGTGAGACAAACCAAGCTGCAAATAAAAAATAAATACTCTTTTAATAATATTAAACGTTTATTTATTACAATAATAGCGTTTTGTTCCAGATAGCAGGCACGGCACATCAGCCAGTATTCGGGTTCATATACAACGACTTCCTGAATGAGCTGGGAGTGGGTACGGGCGCAGTGACACTAGTCTATGGAGTGTTTCAAGTTACTGTCGCGATAGCTGGTAAGTGGCAATATTACTTACTATGGGTCATCATCATCATAAGCCCATGTTCGTCCACTGTTGGACATAGGCCAAAAAAAAGGCCTCCCCCATGGCACGCCACTCAACTCGTCCTCCGTCTTTCTTCTCTACCCACCCCCAGCGACCAGCCCATCTCGCCCATGGGCGCCCTACACTACGTTTACCGAGGCGTGGTCTCCACTCGAGAACTCGCCTTTTTTTTTTTTTTTTTTTTTTGACCCAGGAAAAATGCGTTGCGCATCATCACCCCACGCCGGGGGGCGCGGGGCGGTATGTGGGACTCCCCCGCCAAAGATGGAAGCGGCGGGGATACCCACTAAAAAACCTGGGGTGTTTCCACCTCGCGCCTTAGTGCCGGGGCAACGGGTACGCCGAAGCACTCGTCCGCGGCCCCAGCGGCGTTGGTCCTAAGACCCCACCTCTCACCGAAATGGCGCACGGAAACACCGCGCGCGCCATCTCCCGGACCTGTTCAGTGACAGCGAACGCCCCCGCATCCTCCGTCCAGGTCCTGGGATTCAGAATTGGACTCTCCAACCCCCCAATGCATACCACCCTGCAAAAGAGAAATCAGAGAGTCCTTTTCTTCCTCCCCTCCTCCTACGGAGCGCCGGAGATGTCCGGAAAACGACATCCCTCTTATCGCCACCAGACACCTCCCGCGATCCAGCGCCGCCCTGCTCGCCGCCTAACGGCCGAGCCCTTTGACCAGCCTCCCGGGCCTGGTCCCACCCGACAAGGGGCAGTGGTGTGGCCCATCACTACGCGAGGGATACGTAGGTATGGTCTACCGGTCCACTGCCACCTTCCGCCACGGCGGCGCTCGCAATGAGCTCGCTCGCGCCATCCACTGTGCCCTATGCTGCCTTCATAGGGACACGCGGAGGCGCAACACCTACCACACACATCGGCCGCAGAGGATAGGGAGAACGGCGCACCGTAATACCGGCACTCCTCTTCCCCTGCGGCCCCACCGCGTCCGCCATCAAACGGTGGCGACCCCGTTTGGGCCGCGGAAGGCAGGGAGAGTGGCGCATCGTGATACCAACACTCCTCTCCCGCCGCGGCCCCCGCCATAGACCCACGGTGCGATGGTCAACGCACCGCGGCCCACCTCGGTTGGGATGCCCCTGAAGGAGGCACCGCAACCTACTCGGCCACTCGCACACGGGCTGCTGGAGGTCAGCCCGGCGTGGAGCGGCCGACCGCCTCGGGTTCCTCTTAGTTTCACCGTGGTCTCCTCTACCACGGCTACTTATCCCCACCGCCACGCAAAGGCGAGAACCCACCGGGGGGCTCGAGAACTCGCCTACCCCAACGGTTATCGGTTCTACGGCAAATGTGACCAGCCCATTGCCACTTCAGTTTGCTAATCCTTTCTGCTATGTCGGTAACTCTGGTTCTCTGTCGGACTGTACTATGGGTAGTCAGCCCCTTTAGCATAATAAGACATTGACATAAGACTAGCAACACTCGTCCCGCTGTCAAGAGTAATCTGACAAAATATCAAGACGCTACTCTTGCTACTCGCGCTGTCATTGCATACACCTACAGTTTGTAGCTACTCCCAATGTCATTGTGCTCTTACAAATGTCAATTACTGTTGACAGTGGGACGGGAGTTGCTAGTCTTATGTTAATGTCTTATGCTTAATGGGCAGCAGTAAGTGTTTTCTTTTATGTAAAGAAGTAAGAAGACAAGCAGGACACGCTCCTGATCTTAAGAGATAACGCTGTCCATAAAAAAAATCACACAGCGCCACCTAACCCCAAGCTCAGTAACTTAATTCTTGTGTTATGGTGGTTAAGTTATCGGATATAACTGAGCCTACGTTTTTATCGTACCAAACTCGTTGGAAAAATCAGGATATTAAGTAACCTCATCAGGTTTATAATATTATTATAGCAGGTATTAAAAAAACTTTTTTTCGTGATGACTCATTAGTAAATATACATCAGCTTTTAAAAATAATATAATAATAATAAATTTTTAATTTTTCCTTATAAATTCCACGACTAACTTATAAAAATACCAAATAAATATACATAAATACATACGATATTTATTAAAGAGAGCGTTAAAATATTTGTTAAAACGGTATTTTGTCATTTTAAATTAAAATATACCAAAAATAACTACATTTATCATAAAAATAAATTTAATTAAATTGAAATATTGCAGATCTTTGCATTAGATAAAAATCAGGTGATTATACGTATTTATTTTATCTACATGCAATCACGTAAGATACATTCTGTTGATCCAGTCGCTGATAACTATGATATTATTTACGATTTAAGGTCGTGGCACATAATAGCGGCTCCGCACCGAAAACGCTTACCATCGAAAAAAGCAAATGGCGTGACTTAAACGGACCGCACTCCAACTGCAACCTTGCCCCGCAGCGGAGCTTGCGCATCATTTTCCTGCCTTTATCCCACTAGTTAGGGTCGGCACAACACTTCCTCCTCTTTCATTACACTCAACGCTTTATATATAATCCTCGTTCACTACCCTAGCACACATAATATCTGCATTCATATAACTAGTTCAACCAAACTTTTAGGGCATCCCCTTCCAACATTATTTCACAATGTACAATATTCTATTTATAGCTTTTTTTGACACATGAACTGTTGTAAAATATACATATTTTAAGACACACTATTTCATAACCAGTTAAACGTTGGTTTAGAGCCGTGCTGGAGCCGACCCGGGACAGTGTGCTACGACCTTTATAATCCACAAAATCAGATAAAATAGTTGATGGGCCGCACTCGTTTTATATCGTTTAGATTTAATGATTAATATTGATGGAGATATTTGATATTAACGTGTGGATTTGGAACTGTTTTAAGGAAGTAGGTAGATATCGGCCAGTGTTATGGTGCACACCGTCCTATATTAATCAAAGACGTTTTTTTAGCAAACAGGTGTAATTTAAAACTGGTCGCACTCTAGGCAATTAAAAAAGGCAAACAACATTATCTTCATGATATGTAATAGGTCTATAAATAGTCTATATTACGAGTATAAGAGATGCAGTTTTAGGTTGGATTTAGTCAGGGGGAGGGCATCGGCGGATTTTTTGTATATCAACACTGGTTGTATTTGCTACCCCACTCGTAGCGCCACGTGACGCGCCGTTTAGTAGCGGCCAGTTTAAGGAACTACGCGGGCCTCACGGAATATTCTCTTTAACAAAAAAATCACGACTTCTTATTTTTTTATAAAACTGTTTACCGTATTATTATATAATAAAGTATACATATAAAATATCTAAATTTATTAAATCGATTTTAATATCCCCAGAAATGTAAAATAATCCTCAAAATTATGATTATTTTTTGTTCTAGCGAGGGATCAAGTTATACTGGTCAGGCAAATTGCCTCTCTTTCTAATAAAGCGTTTTCTCCAAATAGCTATCCTTGTCTAGTGACTCGTATTTAGCCAGTGTTGTGAATATTTTGACGATTGAATCGATGCATGATAATCGATTAGAGGACAAATAAATACATACCACATCTTCGACCAGGTCTAATTGCATGCTATCTTTAGGTACAACTAGCGCATAATATGTTTTGTAGGCCCATGTTGACGACAGTTTTATCCATTGAAAAGTACCTACTGTTACCTAATGTCAAGAGCCTAGAGAGACTTATAGAGCCTAAGCTACCTATTATACCAAATTTGATTAGTTCAGCTGTAAATATGTTAAAAATAGCTAATGTGTAATGTGTATGTTCATTAGAAAATATTCCAAAATAACATTGCAAGAAATGATTTTTAAGGGGTTTGCCCACTATACCGTACCATATGCCCGTTTGCATTTCTTCTTTCTCTCGTATTTTGCCCGTGTTCAAAACAGAATCTAATCACGAGAATGCAGTACCAATTTCATTTTTGCATGCCTATCAATATAATATGTTGCTTACATGTTCAAGCATCTTTACGTGTTAACCTTTTTCGTTGAACTGGCAACAGATGAACTTAGATGAGTTTTCTTTATTAATAATGAAAATAAGTTTATATTATTATCTTTTTATCGGTCATCATTCGTGGCTATAAACCCGTACACTCACTGCATTCTGGTCCCCAGTCCCCACACGCAGTTGTTTGGCAACATCGCATGCCATGGATAGACCTGTCAGTATCAGCAACATATTCTCAGCGATATTTATTGTTAACGCTCCGTGCAAGGCTCGCAACGATGTTCTCTTACTTTTTAATACATACAATACTGCCGTGGTATATATATATATATATAGGTATATATAATATATAATGCGGTTATCTACCAAAACCTAATTTTAAGCTATGAGCAATAAATAAATGAAAATAAGGTTCATAATGGCATGGGCCAGATGTTTATCTTTGTAAATAAACGGCATAAACTCACTTGTATTTATTTCGGCTTTGTGCCGACCGGTTCGATCGGGAGCGTATTCGCACGCATAATTTTTTTTGTCCTAATTTTGTTTCGCCGAAAATGTTTCGCATAACTTTTTTTAGCCTAATCATAATTGGGCATAATTATATCTAGACATACTTATGTCTTGCCATAACTGTCAGTTGCCCTAACGTTTTTTAGCATATATTTGTAAAGCATAAATTTGTATGTCATAATATAAGTACGCATAATTTTGTTAGTCCTAATTTAATTTGTCCGAAAATGTTTCGCATAACTTTCTCGGGCATAATCATAATTTTGCATAACTATATTAAGGCATACAACTAATATTGTAAGTTAATAAAATTATTTAGGAAAGTAGTTTATGGCACCCAGTAAGACTGACTGTCACAAAACCGACTCGGATAATTTAGGTTAGGTTAGGTTTGAACAATGTCCACCGTGCCACGGCAGCGGTCAACAAAGTGCCAAAAATGA
This sequence comes from Hemithea aestivaria, assembly GCA_947507615.1. Classification (NCBI taxonomy): domain Eukaryota; kingdom Metazoa; phylum Arthropoda; class Insecta; order Lepidoptera; family Geometridae; genus Hemithea; species Hemithea aestivaria. Next base: position 4,861,503 of record OX382324.1, on the reverse strand, counting down.
CCATCCACTTTCTAATTCAGAGAGAGGGTAGGGTATAGAGGAGATTAAAATGAAACAGCCGCACAGTAGCTAGTGAAGTTACTGGGCTGAAGAGTCTTAACATCTTATTACTCTCAAGTAAGAAGCGATGACGCAGTGCACCCAGAATTTTACTTAGTAAAATACTGGGTAGCACTGTACTAATTATGAACAGCGTTATCTCTTACAATCCTGGTAATAGTATTAGATATGACAAGATATCACTTTGCTAAAAAATTAGGGCTGGATATATCATTATACTGAAAATTATTAGGTCTGGATATTATTATGTCGAAAAATATTAGGGCTGAATATAATTATGCCAAAAAATTTTATGGTAAGATATTTTAGGGGTTAAAACAATATGCGTAACAATTTTATGCGTAAATATTATTATGCTTAAAAATATTATGGGAGAAAAATTTAGGCCAAAAAAGTTATGCCTAAAAACTTTAGGCGTTTTGATGTTTAGGCTGAAAAACGTTATGCCACATTAAATTAGGACTAAAAATTTTATGCGAGCCAATATGGACCCGGTTCGATCCTGTACGAGGATTTTCTTTAAGGAGTAGCTGCAGTCGGCACGAAGCCGAAGTAAATACAAGTGAGTTTATGCCGTTTATTTACAAAGGTGAATACTCACGAATCGTTTAGTGTAAAAAGGGCCTGATGTTATTTTTCGGTTTGGCATGTTCCTAAGACATTATTATTGTATGATACGGTATAATGGACAGTCGCCTTGAAGTCCATGTCATTTATAAGTTGACAACTAGAGCAGATGATTTTTTATAGTGGGTTATTCTCATAAAATTTTATCGTCACAATTTATTTTTTAACCCCCCACGGAAAAATACGGGGTGTTATAAGTATGACGTGTCTGTCTGTCTCTGTATTACGGATTTTATTTTTTTATTTTTTGAGATTGTTTTTTTTTAGGTAGAAATAGTCTAGAGTGTTCTTAGCCGCCATGAAATGGTGATTACATTTTTTTCCACAACTCCCTCAACATGGGAATTAAACGAAAAAGTTTGATTAGTAGAAAACTACAAACTATAATAAACAGATTTTAATAAACTAACATCTGAAAAACTAAAAGATGGTTGCAACCACAAAATTACATATTTTGAATGCGTTGGGGTTTTTTTTTAATTTTTAATTTAATTCACTTGTGTTGTAAAAATTGGGTAGTTCCCGTTTTCCCCACTATTTGTCCCACTAGTGGGGCAGGTGGAACTGTCAAATATTTTTTGCTTCTCACGCGCCCCACTGATTGCGTTTTAGTGTGGCGGGTGATAATATTAAAAAAGTACACTTCACGCGCCCCATCAGGGCGCTGTAACTCATGCAAAAATATAATTTATTGGGCACGACTAAATGATGAATGGTGTTATTAATGCAAATATTTTGCGAAGAACTAGGAGATCAGAAATTATAAGGAATTATTTACTATTTAGTAGACAAACAACACATAAGAAAATCATCCCATCTGATAATATATTATTAAAATCTCGTATTGCGGTGATTTTAGTCGCACTCTCCTGATTAATTCGAACTTTTATGTTTATTTATTTATTGCGTTCCATACATATGTGTTAAAACTTAAGATGTTAAAAAATATATAAAGTTACAGTATGGACCCTGTCGGGCATTGCATCAGTTTAGAAGAGAGGGAGAATAATAATATGTAATGATTGTAAAAATAATTGCAAATTGTAAATGAGATTATTCTGGATTCCGGCTAAAATAAATAATAAAAAAATTAATAATGTAATACAATTTAAAAATGTCAATTTAAGAATGAATAATAATAAATAATTTGAATGTCAATAAGTTCCATTAGAATATCTGAAAAAAAAATCTATAAGTACAGTAATTTGTTTTGTTCATGTACTTTTGTGTAATTTATATGAATGGGATAACATGTGTTTTTTTCATTAATAGACGCAGGTACAGGCAAAGCAGTACAAGTCAACGAATACTCGTATGTAAGACTTCATTTCAATTATGATCTCCTGGTACCTTTTTCTTGTTATCTACCTTGCAAATATGTGATAGTGATGGAAGAAATGAAGGGTCTTGAGGAAATCTTCATTTCAAATGACAGCTATCAAAATTAAAATATCAATATCTCGGAAAGTTCTCGTAGTCTTAGGCTGATGGTGTCTTGGAAGAACCCGCCCCACCAAAACGCGATCAGTGGGGTGCGTGAGACACAAAAATTATTTGACAGTTTCACCTGCCCCACCAGTGGGGCGGATAGTGGGGCACGCGGGAACTACCCTAAAAAATTGATTTCAACGAAATTTTAACATAAATAAAAAGTACACGGATATTTTAGGATGTATAAAAAACCTATGGCGAATGCGACAGACCACACCTATGGCATGCGAGTCAGACTTGCGCACAAAAAGCTACGTATCATTCATTATCTATACAACAGGGAGACACTTTTATAATATTATGTCTATTATTTATAATAATTTACAATATTATCATATAACCTCTTGTTTAGTCGCATCACGCGGCGCTGCGAGTAGGTTAGTGAAAACCTACAGTATTGATACAACTATAAAACATAAAATTTGCTAAAATATAAAAATGCTCTGATGCCATTCCCCTGTTTTTTTTTTTTCAATCGAGATACCTACAAATTTAATATTTTCTTTTTTATGAGCGGATGAGAATATACCATCCACATCATGAAAACGTCATTTTTTGTTATAGACTAAAATAAGTTCCGAACAAGAAATGAAAACTCTTTTTAAAAGTTATTCACCAAAAACATAAAAACCTTACCTCTTTTTAACCCCGAAGCAAAAACGACGGGGTGTTATAAGTTTGACGTGTCTGTCTGTCTGTCTGTGGCATCGTTGCTCATGTACTTTGTCTTACTTCTGGGTCCCGTACAGATGAACGGATTTTGATCTTGTTTTTTTGCTTGAAAGTAGAGTCGAAAGGTAGTCGAGAGTTTTCTTAGCCGTGTTTGGTGGAAATCGATCTAAGATGGCCGCCGCTACAATTTGGCGGATTATTTTTTTTCTTCACAACCTCGTCAAATGTAAGGGTATGAAATGAAAGGACTTGACTAGTAAAATATATGCATTACATTTAATACATTTAAAATCCAAGATGGCCGCCGCTAAAAATAGCTGATTAATTATTTTCTCCATAATCCCGTCAATGTGGACATCAAATGAAAGTTGAAAGGGCTTGACTAGTAGTAGTATGTAGTATACATATATTATTAATTATTATTATGATAAATTTAAAATCAAAGATGGCCACCATCCACAAAATAGGTAATTTTGAAAGCGTTGCGTAAGGGGCAATTTTTTTTAAATTTAATTCACAAGCTTTTTTTTACATTCGCCTGTCCTGTTGTCTTGCAAGTAAAATTTAATCTACTTCCCAGTTTTCAATTAAGCTTAAACTTTGCATGCATGTGCATAGGCGGATCCAGGATTTGGTTCTGGGGGGGGGGGGGGGGACAAGGTGCAGAAAGGCAAGAATAATATCATTTTTACTAACAAAGTGTATTTAGGTCACTCTGAACAGATAGAAAGTTCAAATATCCTTAATAATAAGTGCGCGAGCAGCTTGCTGCGAGCGGCGAGAAAAAAATTATAGTCTTGACCATGAAATATGTGCAAAATTCGTGACTCTACAATGCTTCAGGGGGGGGGGGCCTTGGCCCCCTGGCCCCCCCCTAAATCCGCCTATGTGCATGTGTATAAATCGGATGTCTTTAAGAATCTAAATTTATATATGGAAAGAGTGACTGACTTATTGACTGACTGATCTATCAACGCACAGCCTAAACCGATGGACGGATTGGGTTGAAATTTGGAATATTAATAGGGTTAATGACGTAGACCTCCACTAAGAAAGGATTTTGCCATGCGGGCAAAGCCGCGAGCATAAGCTAGTATTTTATATTTGCCTTGTTTAAAACTAAAACGCTATTTTTGCTATAAGATGAAATCGGAACTAATAAACTAAATAAATGTCTTTGGAAAGCAAAAGTCTTCCTTTATAATTTCCGACATTAACACCATTTAAAACAAAAGATCAGATTTGCAACCGTGCGTATGTTCTGCCTCTTAGTCAAAAATATTATATTATCGCTTTGTAATCGATTACTTGGCATAATCGAGTTTTAAATTGAAACTTTTTCGTTGCCCATCACTAAAACCAGCGTAGCCAATAGGAAAAGTGGGCGGAGTCGTCAAATTGTGAAAAAATTTATTTCAAGGAAAACTTTGTCTATTGCCCCTCTATTGGATATGTCCTCGATGGATTTAGTAGATCTATGAAATTTTATGCTGCTATACGCTCGTCACCTGTTGTAAAATTGTTAAGTCGCACACGTACTTGACTAAGCTCTAAACTACTCTTATAACATAATATAATATTATAATTCTTTTGCTTTTCAAGAAATACTGCTCAGTACTGCACGTAATGAGATCACGAGAAACTGAGAAGCATAAAATGCAATGCAAATTGAAATGTTTCCCTTGTTTCAGGGTTTTCAGCAAACATAGCATTAAAGAGGCTAACGCTCAGACAAGTGGGTCTGATTGGTGCATTTATATACACACTAGCGTCATTTCTAGCCATATTCGTAGTATCTTCTACGCAACTTATAGTAACCAATGGATTTTTACAAGGACTTGGAATGGGACTGCTCATTCCTGTCTCATATACAAGTTTCAACGCATACTTTACAAAGAAAAAAGTGCTCTATTTAAGTCTGTGTAAGGCCTCAATTGGACTGATCACGATGGTGTATCCGTTGTTTATAAAGTTCACGATAACAGAGTATGGGTTCAGAGGAACATTGGCGATATTGTGTGCGATATCTATGCATAGTATATTTGGAGCGATGGTGTTGCATCCAGTGCAGTGGCATATGGTGAAGAAACCAAAGTCTTGTGAGAGAATTGTTTGTAAGTATAAATTGATATAAAATATGAAATTTTACAAAATTAATCATCCAATTTTGTTTGAGACTAATAGAAAATCATGTGATTAATTTTGCACAACCTTGTCTACGTACACTTAAAAAGTGCAGGTTAAGCCTGCAACGTCCGTTTTTTATCGGAAAAATACATTTTCAGAATTATAGAATGCTTTAGCTATAGGAAAGTGTAAGTAACGCAAGCTTAATTTACAGTAATCCCACCGACGCCTGCAGTAGAACAAAATAAAGATCAATTCAGCTTTACCAAAGCAGCAAATGGTGTTAAACCCATAGACAACAGTGCCAAATCAGTCGAAAACTTATACCAAATGAAGAAAAACCCAAAGAACGAGCTTCTTTTCGTCCCGAAATTGGCTGATTCAAGGAGACTGAGCATCCCAGTGGTCCTGATTGCTGGCGATACAAAATCTGACAGCAAATTCAATTCGAGCGACAATGTCTACATTGAAAATCTATACAAAGCCGCCTCCGTGACCAGCTTAGGGAATTTCGGGAACATTGCGGTGGAACCTATGCCGATTATAAAGAACAAAGAGGGGAAATGGTAAAGTATAATTATGGAAATGTTGGAATTAAAGAAGCCAGTCTGCGTAATCAGAATTCGGGAAGCGTATCGGAAATTCGTAAGGAAATATTCTGAAAGAGAAATGTTTACTTCGATCGAAAGATTGATACTGTAATGCTGAACTTGGTATTCGCTTATCAAATGTTTAGCAGAAACAGAGTAATAAATAATAGTTTAACCGATTTAGAGTCAACAAAAGGGTCTTAGGTAAATTTAGGTTACTTTAAATAAATTTTTAGCGATTGTTCTGTGCCCATAAACACAACAGGGCTTGATGTTAAGCAATAACGCCTGCCCGAAATGAATATTTAAATTATTGTTAATATATGAACATTGTGATGCGCTAGTCATCCAGAAACGTAAGATGTAGTCTCTTAAGCCCAGTAATTTTCCTGGCAGCCTTACCCTTATTACCTACGCAAATCGCGACAGAATATTGGGAAAGGCCGCGGAAATTAACCAGACGGCATACCGCACCGCATTCTTAAAGGATCATTTGGTAGCCATGTGCAATTATTTAAATTAGGTTGAATTCTAATAACTTACTTTTTATTGGAGCTCATTTCAATTATCTCGAATTGATTTTTATGAGTTTTTGATTTTTTATGACTTTAAACATTTTTTATGTTCTTGATAGAAAGATGAGATAAAAATTAAATTAATAATAAAATAAACATTATAATTTAAATTTTACACATTCAAATAACATTTTTTTGTTTTTAGGCAAACAGTAGCAGAGTTCCTAGACCTGACGTTATTGAAAGATCTGGTCTACGACAACATTATCGTGGGGATGGCCATCACATTCTTCGCTGACTTGACGTTCTTTACACTGGAGCCTTTATATTTGGACAAGGCGCATCTTAGTCGGGTAAGAGTATTTAAATCGAGGGTTAACAGGTATTTACTAGGTCTGTGTGCAACATCAACAGGTGAGACTATGGTCAAACGCAGCCCTATTCTTTATAAAACAAAAAAGATTTTTAAATCACACAAATGTTGTGTGAAAATCTGGTTGTTACTGATTTTCACATAACACTACATACTACAGAGCTATAGTTTAGTCCAATTACTGGCCAAGCATTTACTCGTACATTTATTTAAATAAAAAATCAACTCGAGAAGAAGAATAAAAACTACACATCAATAAAATAGGCCACAATTTCTACGTTTTCGTAGTTTAATTTCGAGACGACTACTAACGAACTGAAATTTGAACCCTGAAATAGCTTTATAGCATCCTCCCCCTTTCATTCGTATTCCCCATTACTTTGAGGTCGTGAATCGTGACCACTTTTCTTGTAAAATACAATTCATTTTTTGATTGGACGCCATCTGGATTGGGTTAGTGGGGCTTTTGTGGGAAAATAAAAAGAAAACTTTTCAATAAAATCACAAATTAGAGCAGGTTGTTAATAATCTCATAAAAATTGTAATCAATTTATTAAATTACATTGGCAGACACTTGCTATACATCAAATGTTAATATTATAGCATTGTAGGTTAACATAGTAACGTCTAGGCAAGTGGCATTAGTAACCGTAAAGAATATTAATATTCCGTGTGAGTAAAAATCATCGAAAAGTATCGCAATGATTTGCCACTTCCTTCCATTCAAAATACAAATAGACAGGCTGATAATTGTAATAACATTTAAATTCTTATATCCTAAATTAAGATGTATAAAAATTCATACTCAGATCTTTATCAGCATACAATAGATGCATGTGAAGATCAGCATTTATATAGTAGGTGTGCAATAAAATTTACATTTAAATGGATTAAATCTGGATAGAACCACATATTGAATGCCATGACCATACAAAATAAAAATGCATGAAGCGAAGCAGATTAACATGCTACCTCCCACACTTGTACCTCCTTGGTTGGTACTGGTTTTGAACATAAGATAACCTAACCATTTTTGATTATGGCTAAAAACATTAGCAAAGCCAAAAAGTTAAAAAAAAACCTAATGATTAACCCATAAACCAACTAAGTCGAGCTTAAGAAAAGATATTCATAATTCCGTCTTATTATTTTGGGAATATCCTCTGTTTAACTATCATTAGGTAATATGTGGCGATAGGTGGAAATTCGGGAAGGGGGCGTCGGAAAAAGGTTGGATGAACTGTTTGAACGATGATATGCATGCTAGGGGAGTGAATGAAGATTATGACAGACGATATGGAGTGGAATGGAAGTGGAAAACCCTGCTGTGTAGATCCTATGTAAGATAAAAGCATAGAGATGGTGATGATTATTATTATCAAATTCTTTAAAATTCTTCTGAACGAACATTGTAAGAGTTTCCTGTTCTAGGTTTTTATTTAAAGATATTCTCAATTCTTTGTCGAAGCTAGTCACATTAGTTGCTTGTCTTATATCTCAGCTAATAACACCGTATTATTTCTTAAAAGATTTTATCTACCTATTTCTTTTAAAATCAAGATAGCTTCAGGACCATTTGGAGAAACCGGCGATGCATATGTTTACATAAATCGCCTATCGGTCAACTTACCTATAGTTTTTTACAGAGAATTCAAAATACTAAAAAAACAACAATCTAAGCTTTAGGTATTGCATAAACTTATCTGATATTCAGAACTGGTTGTAAAATGTAGTTTATTCTAATAAAAAATCGTCTGGCTTCTACATTATTGCATTTTATTGGGCTTATCTGATCTATTAAAAAAAGTAAGTGGATTGACATTTTGACACCATTCCATAATACTTGTTATATTGAATATTGTATGAAATAGACACCCATAAGCCAGCGCGAAGTGTCAAATTTTCCTGAAGCACGGTAATATCTACACAGCATTACTCAGAAGGTAGAATAACTGGCACTTGGGTACCCACCTAGTCGATCTCCTGCAAAGGAAGTCTACGGTAAATTATATTATTGTTTTGTTCCAGGGGGAGATTGCTAATATAATAGCAATAGGCGGTGCGACAGACATGTCCGCAAGGTTGTTCCTTGGTGTTGCAGGCCAGTTCTTCAGAATGAACAGTAGATACATGTTCTATGCTGGTGCTTTGTTTGCTGCGTTATTTAGAATGGGTAATTACAATTACATATAAAACAACAATAACATATAAACTTCTTAGCTTTTGCTTCTATTTTTAACCCAAAAAGGTGCAATAAGTTTGCTTTGTGTGTGTGTCTGTACGTAGCACCGTAGCTCTTTAACGAGTGAACCGATTTGAATGAAGGATATAAAATCTAGCTAAAGAAGAAGTATGTTTCATTTAAAATGGTTCAGTCGTTTCATAGTTATCAGCACTTTTTTAGCTGCCGTAGGAATATGAAAAAAAGAAAAATAATATGAGATAAATAATATGAGCTACCTCACTCCGCACTCCTCACCTTACGGTCCAATTAATATCGCAGGATAAAACAACTATCCGACAAAAATGACATTAAGGGAGACGACTTAAGCCCAGCAGTGCCTTGAGACTGATGACGACATGAAGATGAGTTCGCCACAAAATGCTTAACTCGGATTATCTACAGCAGAGTAATGAAGGAAACTTATACGAAGCATGTTGAACAAAAATAGTTCATACAGCATTAAATATAAGGTTCTATTTCCAGTGTTCATCCAATTCACGACGTACCTTCCGCTGCTAATCCTGACTGGAATACTCGGAGCGCTACGGTCACTAGTTCACATAGCCCAACCTATAGTCATGGCAGAGCATGTTCCTATAGAGAGATACCCACCTGCTTATGGACTTTACATGCTGTTGGCTGGAGGGATTAGCTTGAGTGTTGGACCTACAATCGGTGAGTTTTCTAAGCATACAAACTGCTGTTTTACCCGCTGAAAAGTAGCCTATAAGTTATTCTAGAGTCTACCTGCGGACCAATTTCAAGCTCAATCGGTTCAGCACACATCTACTCATCCATAGTTTTGGATTTGTTAGATTAGTAAAGCTCATCTAGTCATATAAAGTCCATTTATTCGTCATTCTACTACAAGTGAATTAAATTAAAAATTTAAAAAACCCCCAACGCAATACGTATTTCACCATTTTTTGTATGGCGGCCATCTTGGATTTTAAATTTTATATAGTGGACTGTAATCTACTCGTTAAGCCCTTTCATTTGATACCCATATTGAGGGGGTCGTGGAAGAAAAAAAGTAATCCGCCATTTTGTAGCGGCGGCCATCTTGGACCGATTTCCACCAAACATGGCTAAGAACACTCTCGACTAACTCTACTTTCAAACAAAAAAAACAAAATCAAAATCCGTTCATCCGTTTGGGAGCTACGATGCCACAGACAGACACATACACACACACACACACACACACACACAGACAGACAGACAGACAGACAGACAGACAGACAGACACGTCAAACTTATAACACCCCGTCGTTTTTGCGTCGGGGGTTAAAAAATGCGAAATTATGATTATAGTAGGGATGGATTTACCCTACCTAGAGTGAGTTTAGACGTGAGTTGTGCCGTTTTGTTATGAAGAACACTCGCGATAGTTTCAAAACTCGAATCGGTAGGAGGGCACTATAGCTAGTGCAATTACTGGGCTAAAAAGTCTTAACATCTTATGACTCTTGAGTAAGAAGCAGTGGTGCTGGTGCAGTGTTCCTTGAATTTCACATCATTGTGAAATCCTAGGTAGCACTGTACTTATTATGGGCAGCGTTATCTCTTAACATCAGGAGAGTGTCTGGCTCGTCTTCTACTTCGTCGCATCAAAAAAAACTACATGTACCTACCTATTATGACAAAAGAATTTATTTAACCTTGATATTATTAAAAGCCTTTATTTTAGTATCCCAACATGGCATAATATCGTGTATTATAATTCCAATTTAGGTATCATTATGGTATAGAAATGATCTTTAAAAAGAATTTAGTTTTAAATCTGTTGGAAATGTCGTGTCTACAAAACTATTTTTTATTTACGAGCGTCATTAAAATAATATCTAAATATTAAATGGTTTTCATATAAGTATTAATATATCAACATGTGGTTAATATATAATAATATATCCACCTGTTTGTGTCTGTGGAAAAATATTTTACGACTTTTAATTATTTTAGTTATAAATTTATATTATATTAGTTATAACTTAATATTAACCCTAGAAAGATAACCTACGTCGAATCGACGTAATCGATTATAGAAAATCGATATAACTCGTTTGTTTTTCGCGTCCCTAAACTCGCCGTTCCCGCCAACTCACTCGGCCGTTGGAGCTTGCAGGACGCACCCGTATCGCTCCGGGAAGTGCAATACTTTCCTAGATATTTACCTACTGTACGTCGATGTGACGTATGGTTATCTTTAGTGTCAGTTTTTTTAAGCGCCTGCCCTAAGTACCTATGAGGCCAAAATTACTAAAGATTTATATTTACTTAGGTTTTTTATATTATAGAGAGTATAAAAAGTTGATTTTGAAAAGTTTTAATGGTAAATTATAAGACTGACGAAGAGATTTCCTTATCTTTAAGTTCCGTAAAATAAGAAGTTCCTTGATTTGTTCTTTATTGTTTTTTCGTAATAAAATTTAAATAAATACTTATGTTGTTTTATGTACTCGGCACTCAATTACATACATTAACACATATTATTACATTTATAAACCTAGTATACACTTATTCGAAAATATGCTCACTCAAACATTCGCACGTCGAGTCGACGTATGGTTATCTTTAGTGTATAGTGAAATATGGTTATCTATCTAGGGTTAATAGACACAATAAATCACAAATTTACACAACATATATATAATTCAAATCAAACAACAACAACAATATCGATTTTTTTTTCTCACATATTTAGAGCGGAATTAACACTAAATATTAACTAATAATTATTATAATGGATTTCCACAAAGTAACGCCTAGGTAATTCCATAATTGACTTGTAATGACTTATCATAATATTTTACTCTAATATTAATATTATCAGCGTATTTAAAACTACCAGAAACTTATCCGCTGAGTAGTAGACGTAGCCTAAATATGTATCATCCTAAGGTCTAAGCTATCTATATATGTATAAAGAAGAAGAGATCGTTTTTAGCGATTAAACCTCCAATTGTTAGACTTTTAATATTAGAAATTGTATTTAGTTCAAGTTTATGTATATGTCACGGTAAATGTGATTAATTGAAAATTATTAATAATTATCGGTTATTATTGATAATTACCACATGTTTTGGTAAATGTGAATAAACGATCGAAATTTATTACTTTTACTAGTAATTATTAATAATTCCCGACACATATTGGTAAAAGTAATAAAATAAATGAAAACCTAGTTTTTTGACCAGCAGGTATTTAAAAATTACTTCTTTTTAGTACAGAATTATGGGCAAACCGAAATCAGTCGGTTAGGTTAGGTGCGCGAGCCGAGCGAGCGAAGCGAGCGTGCCGCGGCAGCGGCCGGCGAAGCGCCAGATACGAGTTGTTTTTGATACCTGAATAATTTCTATCTGTATATTCGCAGTATCGACCGTAGTTGAAACGACCGTAGGTATGATGATACGTAACTTTTATTACATTTATCACTACTAGGGTTAAATTATTAATAATAACCGACAAATGTGATTAATTTATCACTTTAACCACGACTTTCGGTAATTATTAATAATAACCGATAATTATTAATAATCTTCAATTATTCACTCTTACCGTAACATATATAACAATGGTGTTATTATACAATTAAAAGTTTTCTATTCTATTCGTAGGTAAATTCAGTCAAATCAGTTCAGCTCTACAGAAGGATGAAATTTTATATAATTTAATATTTCGCTTATATAAAGTTAAGTAGGTACATACATAATACTTTAAATACTAATAACACTATTTGGATTGCATCTTGCATCATATTAAAAAATCTAAATAGGCTAGGTCAAAAACCTCTGACAGAGACAAAAAATAACCTTGAAATATTTAGCGGCACTTGAACTCAAAACCACGTGGTAAGCCACGTATTGAAATAAACTGAACTGAACTTCTAGATAATTAAAAATTGTTTTTTTATAAAATGCTGCCAGCAATGGCGAAATGCTGCCAGCATAATGGGTACCTTTGGGCAGGGTTTAACGGGGAATTTAGTGTAAATAGAAGTGACTGATATATGTACTTTTTATAAGTCTAAAAATAATTACATTATAATAATTGTTTTTAATGTCAATTAAAGTGCGGTAAAACAATATTTTTGAACATAATTATATTATTACTAGCTGCACCCAGCGGCTTTACCCGCTGTACTGTAGCCTATGTGTTATTCCAGGGTCTAACACATCTCTATACCAAATTTCAGCTCAATTGGTCCATCCGTTTAGGCGAGAAGAAGTAACAAACATACACACTCATTCACAAACTTTTGCATTCATAACAATAGTGTGTGATTAAGCTTGTATCTCGCCATTGCAGGACAAATGCTTCCCTACTCTCCTCTTACTCTAGGTAGCGTTTAAGAACCAACCCTTTATTTATGAGTAAAGTTCGTCTCTCCAACAGGTTTTAGGCCTACTATACCGCTTCGTTGTTTCACAATAGGTGGGCTCCACTGAGTGTTAGTCTAGGGGAAAATAAACTTTTTTCTTTTTTTCCCCTAGAAAAATAAACTGGGCCGCGGATGAATGCCCCCAGGTTTTTTAGTGGGTATCCCCGCCGCTACCATCTTTGGCGGGGGAGTCCCACATACCACCCCGCGCCCCCCGGCGTGGGGTGATGATGCGTAACGCATTTTTCCTGGGTCAAAAAAAAAAAAAAAAAAAAGGGGAAAATAAACTGAACAGAAAATATTTAAAAGTAGATAATATTATTGCTATTAAAAATACATAATATCCCTAACCTATCCCTATTTTATGGTACTTACTTAGGAAAGTAGTAATTTATCCAGCAAAAATAAAACAATATTCACTTTTTTCATTTGGATAGAAAATAACACACTAAAAATGGCAGCACAGCGGTCTTAAAGTGCCACACGACCTCCGTTCTCGAATATTTTGAAACGTTTACCTAATGCTATTGAGCACTCAAAATGTGGCGTCTAGTTGATGACGCAATACCCTTCTAGCAAGTAGCAAAAGCGAGAAATAGTATAAAAGGACATAGAGTAGAACAGGCCTCCGACCGCAACGGAGCTAGGACAAGAAAAAAAAAACTTCTAGCATTGCTTGCGGGATCTTGCACCAATGTTAAGACCACAATTATCATCCCTTACATTCGACTTTTGATGCCCGATCCACACTCCCTACGAGGCTACGCGATGAAATGAAAGAGCGAGAGTAAGGACGGTACGCTCTTGTCACCTCATCTTTTACATTTTCTTCGCCTTATGACGAGCGCACCCACGAGGCGCTGCCGCGAGTCGGGTAGAATTGTATGGGATGACAATTGTGTTGACTCCGTAAGAGCCAGGACGCCATGCTGAAGGCTTAATGGTCATTGATTGCCACGAGTTACATGAAATGTAATAGAAAAACCATGTCGTGTATGTAATGTTTTTTTTTTATACTGATCTATTTTTTTTTTATTTTCCAGGTTTCATTCGAGATTACACCGGCAGCTACACTGTAGCGTTTTCAATGCTTGCAGTCTGCAACATGGTCTGCGTCATACCCTGGACCATAGAAGGAATACTCATGTACATGAAGTACAAGAAGACAAGGAAACTAGAGACGTGATGCAGGAACATTCGTCACTCTGTGACTTAGGGTTGTGTCAATCTGTGATATTAGACGTCCTATGAAATGCGTTTCCTGCAGAGGAAGGTTTGCCATTATACTTCTAGTATCCATCCATTTAGATTTTATATCTATGAGTATGTTCTATGTCAAATAAAGAATATCAATAAGCCATATCCATATACTATATACTATCTATTAAGATTTAAGCACACCTCAGTCTTAAAATCATAGTAATGTCAGCTATCGTTGTTTTATATTGATCTTTGCTATTAGTCTCCGACAGAGACCTTAATGCCGAGGTCCCACAGAGTAGGCATACGCGGGCAAACGATCGCGAGCTTTTGATGTTTCTAAACGTACTGGATCGGTAGGGTGCGTACTATACAAATTCCGTTCATACAATATTACAAATTCCGTCCCGGATTGCAATTGTAACCGCTTTCCCGCGCTCAGCTCTGTGGGACATCGCCTAAGCTTTAACCATACATGCAGGAGGCACTCGTTCCAAAGGTATCATTTCCTTTATGAAAAATATTATAGAATCACCCTATTACAGGATTACTTTCTATTACTCAATTTAGCCGTTCACAGCTATAATGATTTCACGGCAGATGTGTGACTAAATATTGTGTAAAAGCCTCAGTTGAAGTTAATTGTTTATTAATAGATCAATACATAATTGAATATTTAATGTTTGGAATATTTCCGTACAGAATGACGTCAGCGTTGTCGGAAATCAAGTCTATCGCCCTTCAAATAGAACTTTTA
Organism: Hemithea aestivaria; assembly: GCA_947507615.1. Classification (NCBI taxonomy): domain Eukaryota; kingdom Metazoa; phylum Arthropoda; class Insecta; order Lepidoptera; family Geometridae; genus Hemithea; species Hemithea aestivaria. The sequence continues at coordinate 4,846,486 of OX382324.1, read as the reverse complement.
TGACCATACTTTTATTACCTACATACCTATGACCATGAAATCAAATAATTGTTTACTATGTTATTAATCACAAAATTTATTAAATTTAGCCTAAAACAAGAACATAATTGGACTGCTTTTATAAGATGTATGTACCTACTCAACATTATGTACAATGTTTTTGAAATATTATGTACCTGGTACCTACCCATATAAAACGTTTAATCGCTTGCAATGCAACATTAGAACATAAGTGGCTATTTGTCAAAAATAAGTCGTACGAGCAGTAAAGTGAGGGTAAATAACGTCCATATGGTGGAATACAAATTAATCTACTGGGCAAGGTCGATTATCAAAATAAATATGTCCAAACAACTTATTTTTTAAGATCTTTACATGTAGTACACCATATTTTGTGCAATAAATATTTTGAAATTATCTATTTCTAATATTATCCATTTCAACTGACAATATTTGTAAAGAATTATTTCTTTTTAAACAAGGTCTGACTGCATCTAAAAAGTCATATTTCTAGAGATTAATGAAACTAAGTCAATATAGTTACACAATTAATTAAAGCATCCTAGGTTATTGCGAATAGTCAATTATTTTCGTACCTATTTTTATATTATATTAAGTTTAAGCGAATAAAATAATTTTCTAAATATTTGATGCTTTTTATTTTATATCCTTATAAAAATATATCTAATAAATATTCTATCAGCCTAAATAACTATTTGCGAAATTAATTATAAAGATATCTATTCAATCATAATACCTACATATATTATATTATTATGTATATGTAACGATAGATTAGCGGACATACTTCTAAAATACATATATAGATATAAATTTATTAGCTGACCGACGGGGGCGCAATTTCGTCTGGGTCTGTCGAAAAATATTTTACGATATATTATTAGTATTTATTCTGTGTAAGGTAGTTTGTATATCTAAGTAACCACCAACTACCAACAAAGTGTGATTTTTGTTACTCCTTTCCCTGAGCGGTTGTCTGGAAGAGATCGCTTTTAGCGATAAGACCGCCAATTGTAACAACCTTGTATACTATGTAACAATATTTTTAAGTTTTTGTATTCATGTGGAGTTTCAATAAAGAGTTGTGTATTGTATTGTATTATTCTCAAACCTTCCATGTATGTATGTATATGTCGCAGTTTAATAGTAATAGCCGTAATATAATTATATTACTAGGGATATGATTATATGCCGGATTATACACAAAAATATAATAAAAATCGGTCAAAACGTTTCGGGGAGTTCGATAACAAACACAACGGCACTTTATTTTTATATATAATATTCATTTAAAACATTGTAAATAATAATATAATTAACTAGCTGCGCCCAGCGGTTTTACACGCAGTACTTATGTAGCCTATGTGTTATTCCAGGGTTTAAGCTATCTCTATACCAAATTTCAGCTCAATCGGTCTACTCGTTTAGGTGTGAAAGAGTAACACACATCCTGACATCCAGACATCCATTCTTACAAACTTTCATGTTTATAATATTAGTAAGATAATATTACTGAAGAAATCATCACTAAATTGCTCATTAATTAACTAAGTAATGTTATAAAGCTAAGTAATGTTATAAAGCTATTTTATACACATTGCTACACATTAATCATAGTCCAGTTATGAAAAACATGTTGGCACTTAATTTCAATAAATCTAGTCCTACGCATAATATTTGATTAAATTTATTACTTATTTAAGTAACATATAATTTCAATGACCTCTTTAAATGTATTAAATGTGGAAATATAGAGCCATGTGTATTATTCTAGAGACATAATATTAGTTATATTATGTCTCTAGAATACACATGGCTCTATATTTCCATATGCTTTAATGTACTTTGTTAAAACCTAACTATAGGTTTTATTATATAAAATAATAATATAAGCAACCATAGACAATTTGCTAGGCTGTAATATACTTGTAAAGAAGTACGTACGTACTGATAATTTGACAATAAATAATATTTAATGACTAAAGTTGCATTTTTATTTACTACTTACTACGTTGGCGTGAGAACCCAAAGTGAGTTTTGGCCTCCGACAATAAGACCCTCCAACTGGTTCTGTCCTGTGCCACTTCCCGCCAGTTTTCAACTTTCAGGGCGTGCACATCCACCACCTCATCTTTCCAGCGGTACCTGGGACGACCAACGGGTCTACGACCAACTGGTCGTCCCACATATGCCCTCTTCACACCACGATCCTCTCCCATTCTTTCGAGATGTCCGAGCCAGTGAAGTCGATGTTCTTTTGTCTCGCCGATGATGTTTAGCTCGGCCACGAGGTCCTTTATTTCGGCATTCTTTCTTATCCTCCAAGTTCCATCTTCGTGTCGCACTGGCCCTAGTATTTTTCGGAGAACCTTTCTCTCCGTGATGAGGAGTTTATTTTCTTCTTTTTGAGTGAGTGTCCAGGTTTCACAGCCGTACATTAGTATTGGTCTTATAACGGTTTTATAAATCCTAATTTTGGTGCGCTTACTTTACTAAGTACTATACCATACGGCATACCATATGGCATTTTTATTTATATAAAAAAAAATTGTCTACTAGATTAGAGTTACTCGATTAAGAGTTTGGTTAGTTATTTAAATTAACAACTTATATTATTTGATAACGTCGAATTAATAAAAAAAGTAAGATTGGTTTTGAGTTACAGCTACAGCAATTTAATAATATATACATATATAACTAATAACGAGTAGGTAAATAAAAAATATTAAACTAGTGATTATGTAAAAGAAAAGAAATGAAAGCAATGGTAAAACAAAAAGGTGAGTCACAGTGTGTAACCAAGTCAGCGGTGCCTTGAAAGAAAGAAAACCTGATTGAAATATTATACGAGATAGTAAAACCTTTCCAATTCAAATTAGGTGGAAGCACAAGTTTAATCTGTGACGTAAATGCAAGCAGAGTAAATTTAGAGAAGATTAAATTACATTTATGTATATCAAAGGCAAATTAATGCCTTTGGTATATATATCTCATGTAAATAAATCATTTAAATTATTCAGGTTAATTCCTTAATGGTATCAAATAGTATCTTATCAAAAGAAAACCGCAGTAAGTGGCCCTTGCATGAGCGCTCCAGGCTAACAAGCAATAGGGATAAATTGCGATGCATAGTGAGGCGAGCAACATCTGCCCATACCGTAGACATCATGACGACCACGACCGTTCTGCCAAGAACGAAGCGATTAAGAAGAAGAATCAAATCGAGATCAACAGTAGACTGTTGCCGTGCTTTCAGTAAATTGCCGACGCGTTATCGGCCAAGTAGGCGATGTAAATTCTTCCCTGGCTTCACTGAATATCGTGTCGGAACACGGCCATACCGCTTTGTGACACGGTATTGTAAAGTAGATATTAAGTTTTATTTTAATTCCTTCAAAATTTATACATTTGCTTAATATTATGGTATTTTAGAATATACTTTAGTTTCTCGTCTTCTTGTGGTATGATATAATATGTTACGACATTAAAAAAAAAATTAAAAATTTAAAAAACCCCCAACGCAATACGTAATTCACCATTTTGTGGTGGCGGCCATTTCGGATTTTAAATTTTATATAATGGGTTGTATTCTACTAGTTAAGCCCTTTCATTTGACTGGGGTCGTAGAAGAAAAAAGTACCCATATTGAGTGGGGTCGTAGAAGAAAAAGTAATCCGCCATTTTGTAGCGGCGGCCATCTTGGACCGATTTCCACCAAACATGGCTAAGAACACTCTCGACTAACTCTACTTTCAAACAAAAAAACTAAATCAAAATCCGTTCATCCATTCGGGAGCTACGATGCCACAGACAGACACACACAGACAGACACACACAGACAGACACACACAGACAGACAGACACGTCAAACTTATAACACCCCGTCGTTTTTGCGTCGGGGGTTAAAAAGGCTTCCAAGTTTTTTCTCCTCTTGAACTGACTAAAGGTACATAGCGTATACAGGTAAATAGCGATTACATAGTGTCCATATAACATACCGTGCGTTTCACATGAAGTCGTTACCTAAGCAACGCAACGGCTGGTTAGCCGTTTACATATTTAATAATACAAGTGAATTCGCCATTTTGTGGTGGCGGCCATCTTGGATTTTAAATTTACTGTTCTGTTGGAGTATAAACCCCAATTATTATTTTATTATAAAATAACCATACGGCAACAGAAACCAATATATCATTCAAGATAAATATGATAATAACAATATCATCGAGTATGTCTCTTATAGACATGTAAATATTTTTACCAATAAATTGAGTATGAGTATGAGTATGATAAATGATAAGTTTAATCTCTACTTTCTATATTTTTACCGGGGGTAGACTTCCTTTGCAGGAGGTCGTCTAGGTGGGTACCCCAACAGTGCCAGTTATTCTACCGCCTGAGCAGTGATGTGCAAACATTACTGTGCTCCGGTAGGAGGGCACTGTAGCTAGTGAAATTACTGGGCTAAAGAGTCTTAACATCTTATGACTCTTGAGTGAGAAGCGTTGGTGTATTGCTCCTAGAATTTCACATCATTGTAGCAGCACTTATTATGGGCAGCGTTATCTCTTAACATCAGGAGAGCGTCTTGCTCGTCTTCTACTTCATCACATTAAAAAAAAAAAAATTATACGAATATTGTGCAGCGTGCAAAATAAAGAATAAATATTTTTAACAAATACTGAACTATGTTAATTGCACGCTAATACAGAGGAATAAGGTAATAAGTGAAATTTAAAAATCAAATAATAAAATAAAATAAAAACAACTTTATAAAAACAAGCTTTTATTATTATTACCATCTAACACCAAAGTACTCGTCAAGACGAATCAAATGAGCCCAAACTCGATGGGATTGCGTCTTTTAATTACGGAGTTTCTATGCGCACCTTTTAGCTCTATCATCAGATCAGCTCGATGTCATAATAATATTTCATTGTAATCCCATTTATACATGCATGCAAAGTTTCAGTTCAATCGGATACCGGGAAGTGGGTCAAATTAAACTGGCAAGATTTAATTACAGACAGACAATGGACAAGTAAATAAAAGCTTTAAAAAATGTAACAACTATTTAAAAACCAAATGGCCAATAAATATGCTACACCATGCATATGCTGTAGCTGGCACGTTAAACAAGTACCTACCTAGTTACTCGTGGGTGGTCAATACAGCAAATTTGAGCGACCTCAAGAGCGTGTATATCGAAGTGACGCTCTCTGGCTCGAACTATTTGACAAATTTTGAAATATAAATTCATAGAATATTTTTTTTAAAAATTCCTAAGACCAGCCCCCCATAATATTATTGCACACATTTAAAAAGTGTTTTCAGTTTGATATATTAAAAAATGCCACGATGAGAATTTTTGAAAAAAACAATTCTAATATTGCTCCCCTTGCCATTTTTTTATTTATAGAACTGAAAACACTTTTAAAATGTGTGCAATAATATTTTGCAGGGCTGGTCTTAAGGAATTTTCAATAAATTAATTCTATGAATTTATTTTTCACAATTTGTCAAATAGTGCGAGTGAGTGAGCGTCACTCGATATATACGCTCTAAAAATCTCTATAGTCCGCGAGTTAGCCACCAAATTTATCCTTAACTGAGTCTGAGTGAAATATATTATGATTACATTTACTAGTGGACCCGAGCGCACTATATTGCGCCTAACAGAAAGTTATGAGATTTTTACTACTATATTATGCATGTATTATACATATAAACTTTCCTATTAAATTCCTCTATCTTATAAAAGAAAGCGCATAAAAATCCGTTGCGTTGTTTTAAAGAAAGCATACATAAGGACAGCCAGACGGGTTGCGACTTTGTTTTATACTTACTATGTAATGATTTTACAGGACCACTCATTAAATAATATTATATTATCATACGGGAAACGAGGAATATCATGTGAGCCAAAAGTTCATTATGGTAAACAGGACTGGTCACTGGTTGAACTGTGTGAAAACGGATATGCAAGCTAGGGGAATGAGTAAATAAAGATATGCAAATGATAGAAAAGAATGGAAAAGGAACACGTTTCGTATCGACCCTACCTAAATGGTATAAGGACAAGAATGTGATGATATTATAGGGCATACATAATATAGGTACATAATACACACTACAAACAAGGTACTAGAAACTCACCACCTACCCATGTAAATATCATTATTTCTCTCCTTGTAAGGTTGTCTGGAAGATATCTCTTTTAGCGATAAGACCGCCAATTGTTACACTTATGTCGTGATTTTGTGTTATAGTTTTAAGTTTTTTGTATGTTTGTAGTGTTTCAATAAAGAGTTTTCTATTCTATAATATTACATTTAAATTTTATTGATACACAGTTATTGCACAGGGCACGACGATCTCAATTCGGAATGCCAATATAAACCTACATTAGGTACATGAACTGCTGTTATTTTCACAAACAATTCATAATGCTAAAATAAACCTACATTTAAAAGAGACTTCTAATGTTATTCCCACACAAAGGCGTAGTAACTGAGGTGATATGAATGGCTCAACAAAACATAAGTCTTATTGTCGCGTAGGTAAATAGTACACAAAGAACTACGAGTATTATCTGAGTGTGTGTCATGTACATAGGTGATGTTTATTAGTTTATATCGGGAACATCCGCAGTTACAAGTGTGCTCCCACATGGGCAGTGCGTGTCATGATGAAAGATAAAGTGCATTTTCGAATACAGGAACATGATGAAGGGACTAAATTTTGGAGCTACGCCGTGTGCTTCGGCACTATCATTACATTTGTAAGTATTTTCTTTGTTTATATGTCTCTTTTGAAATAAACTCACTGTTTTAAGAATTTTGATATAAAGTACTTAAAAGGTAAACAGTACAAATCTACATGAAGTAGAGATTATGAATTTAAGCCAGCTGACAGGCAATCAAAATTATGATAGCGCTCCAAAATAGACACATCAAGGTAACAATTAGTAAGAGTACAATTGCTTGAAATCTTATATGTGTTCTTGTGATCAAGTATAAAATTACAAGTATAGCCACAATAGTAGGAATAACCTCTATTATTCCAGTTTACAATGTTATGTTTATTTAGTCCAAATGATTAGTCAATCGAGGTTTATTATTTGTTTACAAACTTGAATCCATAATACCTTATCACTATGTTCAATCCATGGAAAATATATTATTTTTATTACTTTAGATTGCAGGAATCGGTCACGTGAACTCGTTCGGACTAATTTACAAAGATTTTATATCAGACACAAATTCTTCTGCCAAATCTTTGACCACTGCCCATGGAGTTTTTGCTATAATGTTAGCTCTTGGAGGTAAGTTAAATATCTATAGTACCAATGTTGATCAGCGTCATAGCACCTATAGTTTGACATTTCTAAGTAAGGGTATTTTGATTCAAAGGACTTAGCTCAACATTCTATTAACATTCACTCCATCTGTCTCTATCCTACATAGATAGTATCAACGAAAATTACTTTGGTTCTCTTTATTATACCTTTCTTTTTGTTTCAGGAATAATACTCAACATCATGTCTAAGAGTATATCACTAAGACTGGGAGGTCTTATCGGCGCTATGACATTTGTTATCGGATCATTCACCACTATCGCCATATCGAATACCAATCAACTGCCGTTGACATTTGGATTATTGCAAGGCATCGGCTTTGGAATGATGGTGCCAGTTAGCTATTCCACCATCAACTTCCATTTCACTAAGAAAAGGACTACAGTAATGAGTGTCATCAAAACCATTCAAGGATTCGTTCTCATGTGGTATCCACAACTAATAAAACACATCATCCACAACTTTGGCTTCAGAGGAACTCTACTTATAATATCAGGAATATCACTACATACATTCCCTGGAATGCTTGTTATGAAAAAGGATGACCCTAAGACGAGAGTACGAAAAACAAGTATCACATAGTCTTTTAACTACATTGTTTGTTTGAAAATGAATTCAGATTAATTTATGTTTATGAAATAGTTACAGAAAACGTAGAAAAGGGTACAGAAAAACATGAAAATGAAGATTTGTTGGATAAGAAACCTGATGATGAAATCAATTCAGATGACAAAGATAAAATGTATAGTTTAAGGTATGATGTTAACTATTAATGAATACTTAGTTAATCTTTTTACTAAGGTTAAATCAGATAGATTAATATCTTCTTTCAGAACTAAATTGCTGCAGATTTTGAATCTAAAAGTATTGAAAGATCCAGTTTATCGCAACATCTGTCTCGGACAGAGTTTCGTCAACTTCTCTGATCTTGTGTTTTTCATATTTCTACCGATGCTGTTGTTTCAATATGGATATGATACGGTTAGTTTCTTTAATTATATTATCATCAGTTCTCATTTATTTCCTATCACTTTCATTTCCACATAAGAGAAAGTCAGGACATCTTTTCATTTTTGTCTATCACCTGTAACATAGCACTCAGTCCCTTTTCCCGCATTGCTTATAGCATTTGACTTAGTTTTATCAACTTTAACTACACTCGTGCCTATGTAATTTATATTTTATTATACCCATTATTATAATTAACTACTATACCTATACATACATACGTAGTATTCTTGTGTCTTAGTGACACTGAAATATACTGTGATATTTTTTTACGATTTCAGAGTGAAGTAGCAACTTGTATATCAATTTGCGCTGCCGCAGACGTAGCAGGTAGATGTTTGTTAGCCGTTATCAGCAACTTCGCTAACGTCAACACCAGGATTTTGTTTTATGCCGCCACTTTATTGACATTTGTATTTAGAATCGGTAAGAAATCATTTATTTTTATACTCTGATGTAATTCAATTTTACTTTTTAGTGTGCAATGATGATAAACGAGTATTTTTCCATAATTATTACCATAATCAAAAGCAATATCTAGTATCTAGGATGTAATTTATTTGTCAATTTATAAAGCTTTGTTGAGTCAGCATAACTGGCAGCTGGCAACAACGAATGGTCTAACTCACTATTAATAGTTACATGTATTTTAGTTTGGAATGCAATCTCTATTGTAAAATTAGGATCAATAATATATGGATGAAATCATTTAGACTTAGGATGGACCATGCATGACCATGGACACCAAAGTTAAATATTACATTATACTAAAAACTTGATTGTTCATATTTCTATGGGATTCTTTGCATTGTAGATACATAACTTTTAAAAAGTCACACGAAAGTTATACATAGTTAGTTATTAGCAACATAAACCCTTTATATACTTCATGAATATACTTTTAACTTTAATTGCATGTAATTTAATTTGAATTTCTACACAAATGACATCACGGACGGGTGGGCCTTGGTTACTTTAGATATTAATCCATTTTTGTTTTTCAGTGATACTTCAAGTCCAGATTTTCCTCTACGTGGCGATAGTAACTGCCATACTAGGAATGTTAAGGGCGTTGCTCCACGTAGCTAGTCCTCTAGTGATATCCAACCATGTTACCCATGAAGACTTTCCTGGAGCCTATGCTTTATTCATGTTGGCTGCGGGAGTGGTGAATGTCACTTGCTCGCCAGTTATTGGTAAGGATCTGAAGAATTCTTTTTTGTTAGAGTTTAGTAGAGTTTAAAAAGATATACGCGACGTTAGTCTTTTATTAGCCCGCCCCTCTTGGCGGACGATATAACTAAATCCTTGTCCAGAAGGGATGAATCGCGTAGGTTGAAGCACAAGGCATACATTGCGTCCACTAGCATCGCACAATCTCGACACAACTATTATATAATATACACAGCATCCTATTATAGCTTCACGTGAATCAATTCGCAGCTTGCCTTTTCTATTCAAGGCGCAATCTGTGAATCAAACGGGCACGAAAGGCCTAAATAAAAGAGATGTACTGAAATGAATCTTATTGTCTATCTCTTTTATTTATAAGTATCATTAATAAATATGGTAATGGATTTCTGACCAATATCTAGAGTTGTTACAAGCCAGCTCGCATTTTATTACGTTTTTGCAATTTACATACTGGCTCAAAAATTTATCAAAAACACGTGTTTGACATTTCAATGCAATTAAAAAAAATAAAAATAGTTCATCCACTATTCTGGCAAAATCAAATAACCTGTTTTTACAAGTATGCACTAGTTCTTCTAATATAAAATCTGGTATTACCTAATTTGCATATTTTTTTCAAAATAGATATTCATTATGTTAGAATTTATTAACATTATTTTGATATAAACTCGTAGTAGATTACATACCTACGTTTATGGACATATAAGCTAGCATTCATACTCCCATTTATATATAAAAAGTAAAAGAAGAATTATGCGTCCCCTATTTTCATTTCTAATATCTTTGTTTCTATAAAATAGAGCAAAAAAATCAATTATTATACATAGAAGGCGGGATACATTCCTCCTTGGGAAATTATCACTTTTTAATAAGACTTTTCCTATAGGTCTTATAGAAAAAGTCCACCATAATACTATTATAACATCGATATACGTCACGGGTGAGGAGTTGACGTGACTCGGCTCTGATAAATGAGGAACCGAATCACCCGAATCGACGGAGCACAATGACAAATTAGAACCGTTTTTATTGGTCTGCGATACCATCTTTATGATGTACGAGCTTCCGTAAGCGCTTTGTGATCTTCCCGAGAGCTCGACCTTTTTGTTATTCGGTGTTATGCGGGGATCAATAATATAGATGGATTGATCTGGCAATCCTTCTCCAAACTTCATTTATGACGCATTATAATGTAAAGGTGAAAGTTTGTGTGCATGTTTCTTCTACTCCTTCATATATTATATAGATATTGAGCTGAAACCACAGACATATCTAGCTGAAACTTACGTAGTCTGTAACTATAGTAACATAACCGACATTAACTTAACCGACCGAAAATAATATTTTTAATGGGTGAAAACTAACGGTGCTCGAGGGGGTAAGAAGTATCCCACTAGCCTCGTGCCCCCTCACAAGGGCCATTCCAACTAGCTTCAATAAAAAAATACACAAATTTAAAACTAAACCTTTAATATTTTTACAAACCAGCCACGGTTTCAATGAAAGTCTTTATGAAATGAGAAAAAAAATTACTCATAACCACGTGACAGGATGTATATAGCCTAAATTAATAATAAAACAAATTCATAGAATAAACTTGATCATAAAGTATATCTAAAATATATTTAGCACCTAAATTTGGGTCCGCATACCAATAAGGCGAATACATAAAAGATAAGATTGAGATAAAAATCTCGCAAATTTTAATAAAACAAAGATTTGGTATTTATTTTAATTTAGAAAATTTCACCTGCCGAATCTGTCCATCCGAGACAAAAATTGCAATCATAATTAAAATTTTTGCGTAGGTACTAAATAATTTAAACAATAAGGGCATAGATATTGTGTATGGAGTCACATGTTAAAAGTTTCTCTGCGTACATCTTCTTCTTCTAAATATATAAAAGGAAAGAGTGACTGAATGATCTATCAACGCACAGCCCAAACCTCTGGACGGATTGAGTTGAAATTTGGCATACAAGTAGGTTTTAATGCGTAGAGATCAGCTAAGAAAGGATTTTGCCACGCGGGCAAAGCCGTGAGCATAAGCTAGTAATGTTATATAACAAAGCGTTTTTTTTATACAACGAAGTAAGAAGACGAGCAAGACGCTCTCCTGATGGTAAGAGATAACCCTGCCCATAATTAGTAAAGTGCTACCCAGGATTTTATAAAGGTAAAATTCTGGGTGCACTGCGCCATCGCTTCTTACTTGAGAGTCACAAGATGTTAAGACTCCTCAGCCCAGTAATTTCACTAGCTACAGTGCCCACCTACCGAAGCTCAGTAATATTTGCACATCACTGCTCAGGCGGTAGAATAACTGACACTGTTGGGGTACACATACACACTCCAGGATTGGTTTTATTAGCCACCAACAGAAGTGCCAATGCAACCCAACAGTGCTTAAATCGTCTGCAATAGACGCAAAGGCCGATGATGATGGGGTACCCACCTAGACGACCTCCTGCAAAGGAAGTCTACCCCGGTGAACCCCGGTGACTTAGAAAGTACGTTCTATATCTTTTTTATGCCTACTAAGGATGCGAACTCCCTCAAAAGCTGTAAATTACGCGAAGTTCACAGATAGACTTATTGCAAGAGCTCGCAACCATTGTGTGGACTGGCTTAAGCGCTGGATGCATAAAGTATTTTATAGTAAAGTGTTTTTCTTGTTACAGGACTAATAAAAGACATGTATCAAGACTACATTCCGGCGTTCTACGCGCTTACTCTATGCTGCCTCCCATGCTTACTCACTTGGCCAATAGAATATGTGTACAGAAATCGAACATCATGACTGTGATATTGAAAAAAAATATTGTACAATAATTTTATTACAATAATATTAATATATGTCTTATCGTAATACAATATTATTTTTTGTATGTAGTTAAAAATACTTTACATACATTAGATTTAAAATACAGTTGAAAATAATATAAGTAACCTTGACAATCCTCAGACCCTGTTTAAACACAGCCATCTGCTTCGCTGTGATGCTGCTCTCTGCTGTGATACAGTTCACATTTTATGACTGCATCTTTATGACTTTTACTCATTTTTACGCAAAACTTCTATTCTAACTATACATACATATTAGGTACTCACGCCTGGTTCGCGTAGGGGTAGGTATAGAGATGATTGGCCGTGAATGAATACTTCGGCGTACCCGCTGTCCCGGTATTATAGGGTCCTGCAGGAACACCCCCAGATTTTTTAGTGGGTATCCCCGCCGCGCCCATCTTCGGCGGGGGAGTCCCACATTCCGTCCCGCGCCCTCCGGCGTGTGATGATGAGTACCTAACGCATTTTTCCTGGGTAAAAAAAGGGTATTTGATTAACCTCCACTTGGTACGATCCTAACACCGCCCCTTCGCTTCTACCTCCCTCCTTGAGTCGTATTCCCCATTACTGGGGGTCGTGACCCACATCTTTCAGGATGCGATCATAAATGATGGAGCGCCATCTGGAACGGTTGGAAGCGATTCTTATAGCTTCGTGCACTGGAGTGTCGAGAGTGGTGCGGATCTGCAGGGTTATTCACTTATCCGTATTTGGGAACCGAACCGATGGTTAAGGAACTTAACAACGGCTCCCGATTTTGAGCTATTCAAGTATCCGTCAGGGAACCGAGCCGAGACCGAACCGATTTGATACGCTATAAATGTATGAAGTGACGTACAAATCGGTACGATGGCTATTCACTTATGCGAATTTTATACCGAGTCGATGGTTTTTGACGTTGATTAAATCAGTACAATGACAGACTTTCTTCCGACGCTTATTCGCTCCCGAATAAAAAGTATTCGTTTGGGAACCGATTCGCGGTTCGCGCCGTGCCAATTTAAAACGTCGAAATGAAATGACGTATCTATCGATATGATGGCTATTCACTTATCCGTATTTGAAACCGAGTCGAGGATTTTTGACGTAAAAATCGGTGCAATGGCATATTTTCTTCCGGCACAAATTGATCCGCGGAATGCTTTCGAATCAAAGTTTTATACTTAAAAAATACATATTTTGATGCTATTCTCGCTTATTTAATGCGGTTTTAATATGTGTGATAAATTAAAAATATCGTACTATACTTCAATTACTATTATAATGAGTTAAAAGCATATTTCACTTTTAAATGTCGTGTAAAATTAAATACGCACATTGCAGTTGACCGCAGTGCGGACCAATGTAAAAAACCGCAGTCTTTGTACGCACGGTAGTGCGGACGTCGTACAGCCGGATGCTGCGATATCCTACACAGTACCTACGCGTCCGGCTAGCCGCAATTTTACAACCGTGTCCCAAGTCCCACGGACAGCCGGACAATCTGCCGTCTGGCTAGCCGCAAAATGCGTATTACATATACATACACACACTAGCTGCGCCCAGTGGTTTTGCTCGCTTTACAGTAGCCTATGTGTTATTCCAGGGTCTACGCTGTAACAAATTTTAGCTCAATTGTTCCAGCCGTTTAGGCGTGAAAGTGTAACAAACACACATCTATACAACCTTACATTTTTACAAACTTTCACATTTATAATAATATAAGTAAGATAATTGTAACAGTTAACAGTACCTACGTACTATAAGTACAAATGAAGGACAACAATAAATAACAACAGCAAATAAAGAGTGTTCATTATCATTATATTATTTTTAATTAAATTAAAGGGATACATTATAAATAAGTAGGTTTACCTAATTGAATAATTTAAAGTAAAAAACTTGCAGTTATTAAAGGGGCTATAAAGTTGGATACATTAACATAACACATGCACAGTAGGTATAAAACAAAGTTGTTTGTGTTGTCACTTGTCTGTTTGTCCCTATGAATACATAAATTTTAAAAATACTGCAACGGATCTTGATGCTTGAACGGATAACAGCCTTTATAAAATAAATGCGTCCATTCCCAAGAGTTAAATGGTCCCTATAGGGAACGTAAGAAATTTGTTGTGTATCACACTCGTCTTCTGCTAGAATCATTTCCTCGTCCTCTGCGGCTGTGCCGGTTACCTTTGATGCTTTTGGTAAATGAGCGGACGCTTGTATGTTTTAACACAGGCAGCATCTCACAGCATTCCAAGGAATCAAAATATTAACAAGACGTATTTTATTTCTCTACTAGTCGTCCAACTTTCTTTTACACGTCATGTTAGAGTCCGAAACCTCGGCCCCTTGCAAGATTAGGATGTTCCAATTCAATTATTACTCTACTGCTCTTTTTCTCTTAAAAAATCTAAATTTCTTTAATAAATTGTACATTCTAAAATTTCCAATAAAATTGGCTGAAACTGACATTTATTATTCGTACTGACAATCAATGGCACTGATATGTCATTAAAATAATATTACCTCTTTATATCACAATTTTACTGCCGAAATGCCGTGTAAGTGGTGCCTTACTCGGTAGGACCCGAAGATTGCCGATGATCCTTACCAATCGGTTTCGTGAATTGCATTTGACGTTACGATCGGTGCCTTTTCGTTTCGGAAGAGTCATTTTGATAGATTCACTTGATTCGATACCGAAATCCTGTCATTCTTGCTTTCATATTTACGTTTATTTAAATAAACGTATATGATTTTTATCTACTTCAATACCTGAATTTAACAGTAAAATGGAAATAAAGATCAGTGAGCCGGAGAGGGAGAGTCACCGCTCTTTTCTGAGATCCTCAGACCGATCTCCTTAACGAAACCGCGCGCTTCACTGCCCCAACTGCCCATGGTCTCTACGGCAACGTGGACGAAATGCCATGGCGTACATAAGCCTCTCCTTCAAACTGGCGTCTTCCGCGGCTGCTGACGGTGAGTGGCTGGCGGCGACAGTGCAGGCACAAGTAGCGTCCCACACTAAGCACTTCCCGTTCTTCCAAGGCACCAGAGTCAGCCCCTTCGGCCTCTTACTGTCGGATCTACTCAGACCCGGAGGCTCGAGCACGCAAGAGACGTTAGCCGATATTAGGGCTATACGTACGATTATATATATTTTTTTGTTTTATTAGTTTACATTTTACATTAAATTAGTACTTTGCTTTCAGGCTTGCAACTCAGTTGACTGCTTTGGAGTTTTAAAGAGCCGTTTTAGATGCCTAAACAAAAGTCCCGTGCTGGAGTATGCACCAGAAAAATGTGGAAGAATTGTTATTGCATGTGCAACACAATGCATGGCATATTGCATTGTGCATATTATTGTCCTACACAATATGTGCTTAAAAAATGGCCTAACTGCGAATATGATACCAGCAGTGATGACTCGATCGCAGAACCTATGGAAAGCCAAGAAAATAATTCCCTATTACAAAGAGGATTACAGGCCCGAGTAGCCATAATTAATAGATTATTATAAATTATCTGCAGGGTTGTATACGATATAATATTCTACTAATATTACAAACGCTAAAGTTTTAAAGAATGTATGTATAATGTATTTTAGTTGCTCTTTCACACTTGAACGGATGGTCATCCGTTCAAGTACCGACCCGATTAAGTTGAAATTTAGTATATAGGTAGCTTAGACCCGGGCATAACATAATGTAGGTTAGTGCGTCAAACATGCTAAGTATTGTTACTTTGCGTGCGTATAAGTAGTAGTTTTAAAACTCAGTAAAAATTAGGTACCTACTTGCATTTTGTTGCAGTAAAAATAAAAGGCTAAGAATTATACTGAGGTTTTATTGGCTTATTTGAGGTGCTTTTTAAGGTATTGAACTGAGACAATGAATAATAATCTAATTTAAGACATTTACAAACAGCTTAATGATCAAAATGTAAGCTGTACCAATGTGTGTACCAATTTTCATTTTAAAGCCTCTTCTTGATAAGTCGCGTACGTTTTAATAGTTCTTGATATATTCCCTAGCGCATTTGCTAGATTTGTTGATAGATTATTGCACCCCTCGGTGATGGCCTTGGAAAGGTTCTGCACACCATCTGCCACTCTTTCGAGAGCAGCAGCTTGCCGCTCCAAAGAAGCTTCCAATGGATCTTCTGTGCAAAAACGTAGTAAATGAGAACTAAATTTATTTTATATATCAAACTAAACATTACTTTTACATAACTAATCCTAATACAATAGCGCTGTAAAATATACCTTCAATACAAATATGGAACTAAATGCTTACGCATCACATCTAATTAAAGTAACTGAAATTATTAGCAAGTAAATTTAAAAAACTTTTTAAAACAAGCTTTCATTATTATTCATGCAAAATTTCAGCTCAGACAGACAGACGGACGCATGAAAGTAAAGTGTGAAAATGAAGTGAAAAACTTGTATAAACCATTATCTTCTCGTGCTTTTTCAATTATACAATAACGAAATAAATGTGCCTTCAAACCATAACTGTAAAAAGACCAAGTGTCGCAGCTCGCAGTTTATCTACCGTAAAAGTTGTGAGATCCATGTATTACCAAATCGATCAAATCTTTTATGTTTTATATTAATAGAACGACTTGGCCATCGCATGAAAAAACAATGTAGGTAGGTATCTCACAAGTAATATACCGACACAATAATAGTGGTTACTCGTGTGCTCTGAGAATACGAACAATTTTAAATCAAATTAATACTCATTACGGATAATATGAACAGGAAGGAATTGTAGGAAAAGTAACTTTATTCATAATTTTAAAATTTAGATAAAATAGCAAATAAAAATCCGTCGATTGAAAACAATGATGATGATTGACATAGACAAATTATAATTTGAGTTGACAAAGATGATTGATGCTTGACAATGAATGACTGGGGCTCCTGTCATGAGTGATATAAGTCGAAAATCGCCCTTTTCCAGGAGAGAAAAACAAGATTCAAAAAAATCTGGTATACGAACTATGTGTGCTACATTAGCTTTTACTTAAACTTTTACTTAAAAGAGTTTTTATCATTCCGCATTACAGTTTTTCTTAAAATTATTTTATTATATAAGTAATTTATGAAAAACCAGTGAGTTGTATCCGCACCAACGATAATTTTATCCAATCAATAATCATCAACAATGTAAATATTAATACAAGTAATTTTTTTTTTCACTTCTAAGTATGGAGAGCCCCAAAAGTGTAATGTTTTTTTTTTTCTATTTTAGTGTGAAAATCTTAACGCGGTTCACCAAATACATCTACTTACCAAGTTTCAACAGCATAGTTCTTATAGTTTCGGAAAAAAGTGGCTGTGTCATCCGGACGGACAGACAGACATGAAGAATTCTCGTATATAAGGGTTCCGTTTTTTGCCATTTGACTACGGAACCCTAAAAACCATCTTGATATGTTGTTAGTAATATTGTCCAAGTTTGCAGATCTCAATATTGAGCAAGTTGTTGAATAAATGTTCGATCTATAGGTTTACTGTTAAACTTTTTTAAAGAATATGTCCCTAATTTTGGACTTACAATGAAAATTGCCCCATTACACATTAGCCATTAGGTTTTAAGGTTTTATTAGGCCTGATATTGATTAGCGTTAAGACTTCAAATCTCACTATAACAAATAGTACTTTTTTTGCTTACATTTAAAAAAATAATCTATGTATTTTTAGATATAATTTAAATTGTTCCCTGGCAAATATTGTAAAAAATCGTGAAAAGTAATATATCAGTAATGTATAATGAAATTCAAGAAAAAAAGGTGTTTTTATGTGAAAATGATTATAATCACAATTGTACCACCAACCACAAAATACTGATTATATTTGAGTAGATGAAATCGGAGATATAACTTGAAATATATTCATAACCACTTTGTTATTGCAAAAATAGTGCACTTGTATCACTTTTCACAAAATTATCTCCCAAACTATAGAAGATAGAAAAACGTGAGTAAGATGAAAAAAATCGTTATTTTGTTTCTCATTATTTAAATGTAAAAATCTCAAAAAGGCTAAAACTCAAGTTACATCACTCATCACTGGAGGCACATATGGGAAATGTTTACGAAGTGTGCTAGCTAAATTTATGCATATTAACTTTTCAACAGATTATATGGGTAAATATTTTTACTACAATAAACCACCAAAATGAAACTATCTTCGTAAACAGTTAGATCTGTAATCTATGCTCTATTTTACTGTCCAATTAACGTGTAGGTGGTTCCTTACTCGGTAGAGCCCGAAGATTTACGAAGATACTTTCCAGTCGGTTTTGTAAAACGGAATTGACTTTTCGATCGGTTCCTTTTCCTTTCGGTAGCGCACTCGGTTCGGTTTCGGTATCGGATAAGTGAATCACCCTGCTGCTGGTCAGACCAACGCATCGGGCTACGACCTCGAGGTCTTCTTCCTTCAATTTTGCCTGTAACCATAAGCTTCTCTAGGTTTGCATCTTCTTTCCTTGCTATATGGCCGAAGTACTCGAGTACCCTCTTGTGACAAATTGCGGATAGCCTAGTCTTGACTTTTAGTTGTTTTAGAATAGATGCGTTGATCCTGTGCGCTGTCCAAGGTATACGCAGCATTCTTCTCCAACACCACATCTCGAAGGCGTCAATGCGGGAACGGTCAGCTGCTCTCAATGTCCACATCTCTACTCCGTAGAGGAAAATCGAAAACACCAATGTTCGGACAAGTTTCATTTTTGTGTTCAAAGAAATTTTCCGATTTTTCCAAATACGGTCGAGTTGTGACATGGCATTCTTCGCCATACCTATGCGTCTACGCACGTCGCTTCGCTTCTACAACTTTCATCAATCCGGTTGTGGTTACTCTTACTACCATTCTGCATGAAAAATGCGTCAAGCACGACTTTTTCTGATGAAAAGCAATACAGTCATCTTGGGTAACTTTGAATTTCGGTGAAACTTTGAACTTCGTAAAAAGGGATTTAGTATTTTTTTACATGGACGAATCGTTTAAGTACCTATTTAGAAAATATAAGATTTTTTTTTATTGATACAACTATATATGTATATGTATGTAATAAATTAGTAAAACAAACCAATTTTGTTCAACATTTGATCAAAAAAAAAGATGACTATATAATATAGATCGGTCATTATACCTATAATTCTGCATTGCCTGTTTAATACAAATCTTCTCATCTACATTCCACTGCGTTTGTCACCTTGAGGCATGTTTTTAAATCTATAATGTAAAAGGGGACAATAAACACTTAGAATAAAAGCTTTTTGCCATTAAACTATAGTATTATGTAGAATCAAGATGAAATTAATATATTTTAGATTCTAATCTAAAGCGATTGCTACTTGTTTTGATCTGAATTATAATAGGTCAAAAACTGTTTTTAAATACATTCAAGAAATTATGAAGTGATTAACAAAGAGCAGCATTTTTTTAATTTAAAATAATAAATTTATTAAAAGTTGACCGTGTTATTTTTTTAGGTCATTCGCAATTTATATTCAAATATTTATAAGTGTGAGGTATGATATAAATAATATTAAAATGCCCCCCAGTACCTATAAATGATTTTTATTTATTTTTTACATCGCAACGAGTAATTTCAGCAATTAAAATTTCCACATTGAGAGTATACTTCACTTGCTTCTTTCAAAAATCGTGTCAAAGCACACTTCCTTTCATTATAATATCTATATATATTATATATTTATTATTTATATATGTAGTATAATGATAATAATATGTATGTTTATTATTTTATATTTATGTATGTATTATTTATTCTATTGGTTTTAATAGTATGTATTGGTATATTTATATAGCTATGATTAAACATATGTACTTATGTCTCCATATATATCTTTATAACCACCGTCGCTCTATTTTTATGTATTTCCTTTCCCTGCTTGGTTGTCTGGAAGAGATCGCTATTAGCGATAAGACCGCCAATTGTAACACTTCTTTCTGTGTAATCTTAGTTCTAAGTTTATATTGTTGTATTTGTGTGAACAATAAAGAGTTTTCTATTCTATTCTATTCTATTCTATTCTATTCTATACTGTACCAGAGTTGTACTAGATTAAAATCTTGTCCGCTTTGAGTTTAAGTGATTCAAATATATAATTATTTCAGTAATATTATTAATTAATATAATTATGTTGAAAAACACGAAATCATTGATATGTATTTATTTAGCAAATAACTAAAGATAAAATCTATTGACGATTATAATACTATGTTATTTGCAGTTTTTTCCAATTAATCTAAATGTCATGATAAAAATATCCTGCAACATTATTAGGATACTTGTAGAAATATTTAGTTTATTTCTGTCTGTTGTAATATTGTTTTCAAAAACAATATTAGATAAATAGGTAATAGGTTTATTGAAACACAAAAGAAAAAGTGTTTTTTTTTTTTTTAAAACTAAAACAACTTTAAAATCTACATACCTGTACCAATTGGCGGTTTTATCGCTCTTTCAGACAACCGTCCAAGTAGACTACTACTTACACTTTTGACAAAAGTATCTTGTTGGTGTACAACAAAAATAAACAAAACCCAGCGAAATGTTGCAGAGATTAAGAACTTTTTTTATAACTTTCCTAATGTTATTCTTAAAGTTTTTAAAAGTAAGTAATTTAGTTAACTTTAAATTACGTTATCCTTATTTTATAACCATAAATGTATTTTAACATTCTGGAGGGAGGCGTTGGTATCTGCAACACAGTTGTTTCAACTAAAGCAGATATCATCGTTTGTAGGTACTCAGTGACTGTATTTTGGTTTGATGAATAAAGTATTTATTATTATTATCCTTATAATATCTTTGCAACATTTTCGCGCTAGAAAAAGCACTATTAGGTGTACGAAACATTATTTCGGAAAATCTTATCGAAGCATTTTCCGAGAAGTTTAACAAAACACAAAAGCGAGGTGAGGCGCAAGGTGATGTATATCGCCCACTTTTTCAGGGTTAGAAGGCATTACGCGGTACCTCGAGGGTCTATCATTATTAACCCTTGAGCTTGCTTCGGGTGCTTCAAAGAAAAATTCTGAAAGCCTTCGGCCGCATCAATCTTGTAGACAATTTGTTAAGGAATTTTCAGAAGCTGTGAAGAAAAAGGTTAGTCGTGAAGAATACAATAAATTTATAATATTATCTAATTTTTTGCTAGCATTCACATGTAGAATTCTGATAAGAATGCAGCTATTTTACGCACTAAAAGTGTGTTAAACATAAAAAGGTATAAGAGAAGTAATTTAAATTACTTTTTAGACGTAATACAATCATTATATTTTTATCACAATTTAGAACTCACGTTAATGCAAAATACTGTTCAATTCCTTATCTGATTTCATAAAAATATTTATTTAAATAAAAAAATCTTATCCGTATTCGCATCTGGATTATTATAATGCGCGGATTTATTGCAAATATCTCTTATATTGTTAGAAAGATTGATCTTAATCTTAAACTTGTTTTCTTATTTTTAACAAGTTGCTACAGAAAATAGTTTTTAAATCTGTCCATCAAATGAAAACATACTTGAAGCAAAATCACTTAATTCTTAACACAGTAATTAGTAGGTAATGTTTTTGTTTGTTTCTCGTTAGTTAATAGTCTTTTGTCAGTCTCTTAAAAACATAATAATATCAAAACCTCTTTTTGTTTGAAATATGACTATTGTCGTGAGAATTTGCCCCCAGTGGAGTGCCGATTTTAGGTATTGTCTTTTGAAGATTTGTTTATTTAAATATATTAAAGGAAAGCGTGACTGATTGACTGACTGACTGACGACTAAGAAACGTTTTTGCCACGCAAGTAACGCCGCGAGCATAAGCTAGTTTTATAATATGTCTGTCTAAGCATTGACGTAATTTCCAATTTTATCAAATAAAAAAATATAAAGATCTGCAATAATTTAAAATTTCTCTCATATTACCTAATGTACCTACGTAATGAATACATTAAATGGTCATAACTGTAGTGAAATAGCATATCTGTAGTGGAATCTCCTCTATCAATCTGATAAGGCTGAAACATATTTATTTTTGTATTCTCTAAATTAATTAAACACCTCTACATAATTATTAATTTTACCAAAATGAATTTTCTAACATTTAATCACTGTACCTACTGTAAACTATGTAACTTTTTTGTGGAGACCGCGTCTCGGCAAACGTAGTGTAGGCCGTCCTTGAGCGAGATGGGGCGATGATATCCGGAGGGTTTGGGAGCGATTGGAGGAGAAAGACGGAGGACCGAGTTAAGTGGCGTGCCATGTGGGAGGCTTATGTCTAGCAGTGGACGAACACAGGCTGATGATGATGAATCACTGTACTGTAAAATTTAATGAACGTAGGTAAGTAATAATGTCATTGGAGCATTTTAATTTTCTGCACAGGTAAATTGACCGCTTAGCTGAAGGAAAATGTGTAAATTGATGGTAAAAATTAATTTATTATCAGAATATATTTTAGAGACAAAAACATGAAGTCTTATCTACTAGAATATAATACTATAATAAACATACATATCAAGGGATTAAACAATTTATTGTGCCTATTTCTTCGCATGTGTTATCAACGTAATTTATTCACATAAAATATTATTGCATCAACACAAAAATAAATAACAGGTTATGTAATAATAGGTACTTCTTTAAAAAATACGTACCTATGGAAGCGAGAATCCTTAGATATTTTTTACGTTGGAAATCCTAAGATAGTCTAGCTAATGTTCAATATTCGTAATCAGGTACACATTTACTCGCTGTTGGATAAACCTAATGGTTACATCTATTATTTTAAATATTTAAAAGATTATTTAAAGAAATAGAAACAGGAAAAATACATATATTTGTACCTATTACACGAAGAATCACCAAAAATCTCTACAAGCCAATTACTCTTACTCTGGGATCGTCGATTTCTGTCATAACATATTAAGGAATGTTCAGGGAAATATATTTCCACAAATTTCTTGGAAGATAGATAAAAATATGCAATCATTATCTGAATCAGAGTTATTTTTAGGTTTGATAAATTGAGGGCTAAAATAAGGATCCATTTATTATTAGGAACCGAGTTTGAGAAGTATAATATGGGCACTAAGATTTAGATTTCAATATGCTATAATCCAGACTAACGTGAAATATTTTAGCTACTTTATAATATCATGCGGAAGGATGGAAATCCATAGCACGAACTAGCCATTTTTTTTTAAATATTGCAGGCCGTTTCACTCTGTGAAATTTGAAACCTTGACCGTGCAGTGATATCCTACAAGCTCACAATAATAATAATAACATTACATTCTATGAGGTAATCCTACTACTGGTATTAAAAAGGGCCAACTTAACCAAAAAAGGAGCGATCCATTTGCAGATTTAAGTCATTCTATCATTGCTCGAAGATTGATTGCAATTCAACCACCATTACATTTCAGATTGTACACTGTACACGCAGACGTCAAACTATAAGTATTTTGTCTAGTTATTTGATTTATCTCGCTCTAGTTATTTGGAGCTCTTTTGTTTTATTAAATTGCCAACAACTCTGAGGTACCACTTTTGCTCTCAATAGCAAAACTTTTCACCAAATTTAACTCTTATTCTAAATTCTCAAACTGTTTACCGTACAAAATTTACCTTGGGAATGCTGTACAAACAGGATTATGCTTGGAAAGCGCCTGGATAAGCGGATTACTCTACCTTCTTCAAATGCAGCGGAATTGGAAAATGCGGACCAAGGAGTTTTATTGCAGTTGCACCTTCTCACGAAAATATAAAGTAGGTAGGTACTATTGATCATAATATTATTAATATTATTATGCGTCCTAAAGAAAATTGTCACCAATATGCACATTATATTAAATGTTATCAAATACTTTGCTTTCCTGTACCTGTCCAACTAGTTCTAAGTACTAATATTATAAACGCGAAAATTTGTAACATCCATACGATGTATGTATGTAAATTTGTTACTCTTTCACGTCTAAACAGATCGACCGATTGCGCTGAAATTTGACGTAATGATAAAGAGCTTAGACCCTGGAATAAGATAATATAAGTTATTACTGTACACTGTACAGCGGGAAAAACCGTTGAGTGTGAATTTTTACTTTTTAAAGCCTAAACGGCTAATTGATTAAGTTGAAATTTGGCTTGTTTAAACCCTGGAATAACACATAGGCTACTATAATTAAAGGAACTAGGCGTTACTTTGCGGAAATCCATCACAACAATTATTAGTTATTATTTAATATTTAGTTTTAATTCCGCTCTAAATTTGTGAGTCTAACTAAGTTTTAAGAGACGGTGAGGAATTCAAACGTTACCAAAATAGTAATTAGTATTAATTCCACCACCGAGTGCACCACCCGCCCTCCCATATGCATGCATTAAGGGTTATAACTATTTGTTAGTGTTAGTTATGCGGGAGGGCGGGTGGTGCACTCGGTGGTGGAATTATACTAATTACTATTTTGGTAACGTTTGAATTCCTCGCCGTCTCTTAAAACTTCTTCTTCTTCTTTGTCATATCCTCATGACTGAGGGACGTGACTGTGATGCGTAGTCCTCGTCACCAGTCTCTTAAAACTTAGTTAGACTCAAAAATTTAGAGCGGAATTAACACTAAATATTAAATAATAACTATAATAACATAGGCTACTTTTTAGCAACATTGTTATTTTTATGCAAAGTAAGCAGACGAGCAACAAATAATGATGGTAAGAAATAACACTGCCCACTGCCCATAATCAGAACAGTACCTAGGATTTCACAAGGACGTGAAAATCTAGGCGCACATCACCAACACTTCTTACTCAAGAGCCATATTATGATGTCCCAATAATTTCACTATAGGTTAATATGTATACTGCGATGATAATGGAATAACAAAGAAATATTCTCATCTGGAATAATTTCATATCCTCGGTATTTATAGAAATGAATAATTATGATTGACGTAGGTATCGGTACGTCATCGGATACGCAGTACGCAGGCTACGCCGGATGTGTTATTATTAGAAAGTGACATTTTATATGAAAGGTCGTCTCTCTTTGGATTATTTAGTTGAAAGCTTTCGAGGGATTTCTTTGTACCTTTGCCATTTCCATCTCTCGTATATTTCAAATGCTAAAGTTCGGATGTGGATGTGTTTGTTACATTTTTTGTTGAAATCATACTAATATTGTAAATACGAAAGTTCGTGAGTGAGTGTGTATGCTAGTTACTTCTTCACGCCTAAACGGGTGGACCGATGCAGCTGAAATTTGATATAGAGATAGCTTAGGTAGTCTGAAATTACACATAGGCATAGTGGGTAAAACCGCTGGGCGCAGCTAGTACTCAATAAATTCTATGTTCCATGATGGTAGGCTAGATACCCCTAAAGTAAAGTAAAAGTAAAGTAAAGTAAAGTAAAGTAAAGTAAAGTAAAGTAAAGTAAAGTAAAGTAAAAATAATTTGTTGACATTCTACAATTAAAAATACATAATATATAAGTTACAACAAGACAAATAACAAGACATAACAAATAAGAATTAAAAACCAAGGTAGGTACTTATACATATACTATACCGTACTAACTAAATCGTGTCGCCCAGCGGTCGTTACGATGTGATCCAGCACGATAGTCTAGCGAAAGTCAACGTCTTAAAACTTATCTGAGTGCCAAATAACAACCCTTTCAGTGCTTTAAGCTATGCGTTGATAGGATCAGTCACTCAGTTTTTTATTTTATATATTTAGATTAACTTACGTAATAAAGAAAGAGAAAAGTAACCAATAACTAACAACAGAACTGATCGAGTCGAATTTGTTACGTAGGCATTAGTCCCTGGGATTACATAAGAAACTTCAGGGGGTAAAACTGCGGGACGCGCCAGTAATAAAACAAGTAAGTAGAAGTAGTTTGTAATTTAATGTGACATCTAACATTGAGACCGGTTTAGGTACAAAAATGTATTCTAGGTGGTATTTTCAGCGACTTAAATAAATGGAGGTTTATCGTTCGTATGTTCACCGATTACGCGTAAACGCTGGCACATATTTGAATAATTTCATTGAAAGAGTATTAATAAGGAATGTATATCCAGGTTCTTTATATAGATGCGAGCTTATTAAAAATGTTTTCCTCTCAGTGTTTCCCGAATGCTATAACGTGGGTTTGTTCAAATCAAGAGTGAATGGGTTCTTACTAAACAAGCGTGCTACAACTTCGACTGCATCGTCACTTACCAACAGGTGAGATTGCAGTCAAACGCTTGATTAGTCTTCTATAAAAAAAAAAAAAAAAAAAAAAATAAGTTGTAAGTTGGGTTAAATTCATTTCATATGGAGTATTATTAAACTCTTTCACTAAGTAAATGAATACTCGTGTAGACTTTATTTTAAGTAAAATATAATAATACTAGCTTATGCTCGCGGCTTTGTACGCATGGCAAATTCTTTTCTTAGCAGAGGTCTTCGTCATAAAACCTATCTATGTTCCAAATTTCAACCCAATCCGTCCAGCGGCTTAGGCTGTGCGTTGATAGATCAGTCAGTCAGATCAGTCACTATTTCCTTTTATATATTTTTAGAAGACTAGCTGCGCTCAGCGGTTTTACCCGCTATACAGTCTATGTGTAGCCTGTTGTTATTCCAAGGTCTAAGCTATCTCTATACTAAATTTCAGCGCAATCGGTCCACCCGTTTAGGCGTGAAAGAGTAATAAACATACATCCAGATATCCATACATTCTTTAAAACTTTCGCGTTTATAATATTAGTAAGACTAGTAAGATAATAACAAGTTGTATTAGTTAATTCTATTATGTCTGCGTATTTAGGTAAAAGGCAAGAGTTTTCTATACATTTATTTCTTCGAACAGATTTATTTGTCAGAATCAGTGATATCTATAATAGGCCACTATTTTCTTGATTACCCAGACATGAAATCAAATATTAGCTCTAGTCTATTTGCGGAGTGGTAGGTAACAGCCGAGTGGGCGTAAATAAATAATTGTGCACTCACTGCGTAGCGTTGCTTTCTAATTATTAATGTGACTTGCTCAGTCTTTTGAATAATTGATCAGGGGTAGGTATTAATGTTGAAGTTTACCAAAACCAGAGGTATAGCAGCTTTTAATGGCACATTATCTCGCTCTTAAACACGGGCTAAGCCCGGGCCGTTTTATAGGCGTACACGGAGACAAAAAAGTCCAACGCGCAGAGGCCCTTTTGAGCTTTTAATATAAATGTAATGGGTGACACTTATTGGAGTCTGTCTGTGAGTCCATCTATAGAAAATGGGCTCAAAGACAGTCTCCGCCAAGTGACAGGACTATTGGTAATTAATGGAAACTACTTGAACTAGGCTATGGATGTGTATTCTAAATGGATGGTTAAGTACATTATCTTATTGTTAAGACGGGTATGGCAAATTGTTTAACGTTTTCCGTTGTTTCTAAAATATGTACTCGTAGATACCTACAATTACAGTTTTTACTTTAAAACAAAGGCTTAGTCCAATTTTCCTCACCAGATAGGTAACCTCATCGAAGAGATATTTTATATATTATTTATAAGATTTTTCCCACCCTAATAAACCTATTTAATTTATACTGTTTACCACCATCTATCAAGTATGCCACATACTAGCTGCGGCCCGCTGTACTGTAGCCTATGTGTTATTCCAGGGTCTAAGCTATCTCTATACCAAATTTCAGCTCAATCGCTCCGCCCGTTTAAGCGTGAAAGAGTAACAAACATACATCCAGACATCCTGACATCCAGACTACAGACATCCATTCTTACAAACTTTCACGTTTATAATATTAGTAAGTATACTCCCTCACTGCACTGCTGTCTGGAAGAGATCGCGATAAGACAGACGATTGCAAATTCTTTGTAGCTTTGTTTTTTGATATCATTTATTTATTTATTTATTTTATTATTCAGCACAACGCTAGGACTAACTTAATGCTAAAATAGCATTTTCTACCAGTTGACCTGTAACTGGAGAAAATTTACAAGAAAATGGGAGGAGTGCAGACAATGTCATGGACAATTTTGAAAGACGTAACTTATTATACTCGTACATACTTAAAATTAACATTTACAAACTAATATACATATATTCACATAAAATAGAATACACACATAAAACTAAATAATCATTGTTAATTTTATGTAATGTGTGTTTCAATAGTTATCTATTCTCCAAGTCTCAGTAACCTACATATCCTATGATAACAGTTTGCAAAACACAAAAAGCCAAATGCCGCCAATTATTACACTTAAGTTACGAAATTGTGTTTTAGTTTTTAAGATTCTCTGTATATTTGTAGTGTTACAATAAAGAGTATTCTATTATATTCTAAAAGTGAAGTGGTACATAGAAATATAACGTATAGCCTATAGGCAGCCTGGGTGGGCTAGCCCGGACGAGCTCTATCGACCGGCGCGGCGCGATGTACGCTTACTACGGAGCGTAACTACCACTGTGCTATATTTTTGCAAATGAAACTGATATGTTTTGTCAATGTAGTAGAGTTGAATTGATCCAATTCTTCAAGAAAGAAATCAAGTGTTATTTATGAGGAAATAATACAGATAATATAGGTATATATTATGTAACTAACTAAAAATTCCCAAATCCGTTCAGCGGTTTGGGTTGTGTTGATAGTTGATAAGTTAGACAGTCATTGAATCAATCGCTCATGCTGTCTTTTAAAATAAAATTGTGATTTTAAGGCATTAAATATCCATAAAGATTATTATTTTATATATATTTTTTAGAATTTAACTAGACGAGAGATAATGTTGTCAAGACTACAAATTAAATGATTGTGGAAATGTTAGCAGCTACTTAAACTAGAAAAGGGTCATCTAAAGAACAATTAACTTTATAATATAAATTATATTATTATAAAAAGACTGTTATTACTAATCCAATACGAATTCCCAGCAATATTGCAATTGTGAATTGAGACCTTATTTCCGACTCGGATAATCTTACTTAGCAGAAGGCAAAACGGATTATGGATTCTAGCAGCGTTCGCCCGCCTTAGTTTGTGTTAATTCTAATTTATCTAAGCCTGGAGCCGTCTGTATCAACAGTAATTTCAATATTACAAATATATATGTACATACTTCCAATACCACTGTACCTACCAAAGAATAGAAACTATTACTGTACTCTTTGCTAAATTTCTTATATTTTTTCTAAATACGTAGAACGTAGTATAAGTCAATGTCGTACATCGTAATTGACCAGACCCGTACTTCAGCTAATCTCAACACAAAAAATGCGAAATGAATGGTAATTACCAAAAATTAATAAAAATAATTTGGTTAACAATTGACTTGGTTATCTGGAAGAAATCGAAAATTGTTACATTTTTCCCAAATGTGTAATATCACGCGTAGTCTACTGTATTTATGGTGTTCAATGAAGAGCTATAATAATCTAATCATAAGATTAAATTATTACCAATATTGGTTCGTTCCACCCCCATTAAAAGTTATGGATCAAAACTATAAAATGAAGTAGGTAAATTGAGTTAGGTCGGACGCTATCCGCTATAAAAGTTTAGGCTCACACTCGCTCGTAACTCGTAAAACTGCGGGTAGCTGCAGAACACTTAACCGACCTTTCCGGAGTTACTAACAAATACCTACACTTAATGCTTACTTAACTTGGCGGTAGGTCTGGTTTTTCAATCGTTGAGTAAACTTTTTAACTGGTGAATAAGTAAAGTAAAAGTAGTTTTGAGAAACATATCTCATTCATGTAGCCTAGTTGTGCGTTTGAAATCGATTTTAATTCAGATCCATAAGTTAGATCTTAAATTATCCTACCCGACTGCGCCATGAAAATGTAAGAAACAGGAAATCAACTAATTCCTTTTTTATTATTGTTATTTTAATTCTAACCACCTACTACAATTTTATATTAGTATTTTATAGAAATTATGACTACAGTCTACGACCTATTAAAGTGCTGAGAAAAGAAGCTCTGAACTCTCTCTCTCTCTTTTGACTATTTTACATATAATATCAACAAAGTAGGTAATATCAAAGTTTTAACTGACTTCGAGGTATGTTCTTTGGAACAGGAACGACCCATAGCAGTATTTACCACTTTAATTTGGATCCTGTACCCTAGTTTAAATTTGAAATAAAGTGACATTAAATTTTAATTTCACCTTATGTTACTAGTACTATTAATATACTATCATAATTAAATATTAGACATTTTTCAAGATTGCAAAGTGAGTTTCATAGTGATGAAGACCACAGTGATCCTTTATGAAAATGGTGTATAAGCAATAATATCAATAGCCCTGTTGGTATATAATGAACATTATTTTTAATATGCAACTTTGTTTAACCCCCGACGCAAAAACGACGGGGTGTCATAAGTTTGACGTGTCTGTCTGTGTGAACAGGTCCGAACGGATGAACAGATTTTGATTTAGTTTTTTTGTTTGAAAGTAAAGTTAGTCGAGAGTGTTCTTAGCCATGTTTGGTGAAAATCGGTTCAAAATGGCCGCCGCCACAAAATGGCGGATTACTTTTTTCTTCCACGACCCCCTCAATATGGGTATCAAATGAAAGGGCATAACTAGTAGAATACAACCCACTATATAAAATTTAAAATCCAAGATGGCCGCCACCACAAAATGGTGAATTACGTATTGCGTTTGGGGTTTTTAAAATTTTTAATTTAATTCACTTGTTGTGATAGCATCCTATCTTATTAATAATATAAATGCGAAATTATGGCTGTTTGTGAATTTATGGCTGAATGTTGCCTATAGGACGCTAAAAAATAGCTGATTTAGCTGAAATTTGTATGAAATCCTGAAATAACTCGGTCGGTGATCATTTCAGCGGGTAAAACCTCTGGGCGCAGTTAATTTATTCAAATAAAAAATAACATAGTAGGTGTGAAAAGTAGCTAAATTACCTTGTTTTATTTATGACTGTCAAAACACATATATTTGCTTTAAATGTAAAATAATGGCAATAACTATAAATTCTTGACCCATTTAACAGTTAATTATGCCGTAAATAGAGTATAATGTGTACAGTAATAGCATATTTATTAATATTTATTTTATTTTGTAACTAGTAAATGTATCTATAATTATATTCTGATCTGAAATAAGATAAATAGAGATTGACGAAACAGATAAGGCTTTAAATAAGTATATTTAGATAAAGAATTCTTTAGAACGTTTTTTTACGAGTATTTAGAAAGCAAAGGTGTCTGAAAACTTAACTACTGCATGACAACTGACTCAGGACCTTTTTTATGACATTTTTTTATACTTTTTGAAGACGGGATAATAGGGATGTTGACAAGGTCAGGTCCGGTTTTTAAAATAGAAATATTTCATTTCTTACAAATGAAATTAAAAAATGGCTGAGATACGAGTATATTGCTTATAAGATTCTGTGTTGGGACGCGTGACGTCACACCACTAAACAAAAATGTACTAGATTTAGTGGTGTGACGTCACGATCAAGCAACTTTAGTGCGTTGTATCTCTCACGTTTTTTATCAGAATTACTAATAAAAAATACGTGTCCAATATTTTATAATAATCTATGTGATGTACAAAAAAAATTAGTCAACATCCCCATTCCCTTCAAGCTTCACTGAACATCTAATATTGTGTATTAATTTTAATTTTTTTGGATATTTCTTTTGGGTTTCAATAAAGTGTTATCTATCTATACCATAAATAGGGATCATCTCAGCAAAACCTTCCCATTGTGTAGTTATTAATCCTACCCATCTCACCGCCGGTATCCCTTACACGCTTGTGTAAGCACATTTAAACCCACACAATACCTACCAGACATCATATTATTCAATTGGAACAAACATGACCGACTTTAACCTACATATTATTGTGGTAAATGCAGAAACCGCGAAACTAAAGCAAATCGGAAATCAACTTCATCTACGACTTAGTTACTGTGCTTCGGTAGGAGGGCACTGAAATTAATGGACTAAAGAGTCTTAATATCTTATGACTCTTGAGTAAGAAGCGTTGGTGCGGTGTGGTGCACCTAGGATTTCACATCATTGGTAAATCCTAAATGGCACTGTACTGATTATGGGCAGCGTTATCTCTTAACATCAGGATCGTCTTACTTGTCTTCTTAGGTACTTCTTCACATAAAACCTATATATTGTTCATTTTATCAAGGCATAAGTTTGCATTAGATATTTCTTACTCTTGCGCGTTTAGGGTCATAGCTCATTAGAGCCACCCGGCACCCACTCCGCACCGCCACGCCTTGTGACCGAGGCGTTGCTAAACTTTTCTTTAGGTTGACAATTTTCAGGTGGCTTAAACGTTTTTTCCATTGTAAGCACCATGACCTTGTGCAATCGCAAGTCGGTGGGTGGTTATGTGGGACTCCATGCCGGAAAAACTAACCGGCCAACCGCCGGCCTTTGTATGTTCCCCATAGAACACCACATAGGCTATTTTTACTCAACAGCAGAAAACTAGATCAGTTCACCGGTTTCACCAAGCAGTTTAACCCGCTGAGAGCAGCTATGCAACGAAGAAAATCGTCATTAAAACTTTTAAGTTTGTGCATGTTTACAAGGACATGATAATATTCGTAGGTAATAATATAAAACTAGCGACACAGACTACATTATTATGTGTGGCTAGGTACATTCATAAAAAAAACTTCTTGAAAAATCGTATTGTTTAGTATTAATTGCACAGCATCAGTTTTATCCGTGGGCCGCGGTATCTGTATTTATTACATTATTTTTATTTAACCCAGTGTCAAGAAATCGTTTTTGTCAGAAAATCGCATCGCTTGCGTAAATTGCTGTCCTATTTTCGGTTTTTCGCCACCCAAGGTCCAGATTTTGACAATACCCTTTGGAAAGTAGCCAAAGTGTCAGGATTGAGTTAGTGTGCAAATTTTTACGTTTGCCCTTCCTTTGTTCCCTTTGTTACGATGGCCTTTCTCAAACACGCTTTATAGCTTATTAGGTTTTCTTTTTGCAGACTTTCGTATTCGATTATTGACTTAGGATCAATAAAAATAGGTACAAAGTGGAAGGATAAGAAATTATAATTTATTTAGTATCTAATTATAATATAACACGTCTTTACAGATTATTAAAAATCTGCTTTTATTTCAATATGGTGGCTACCAGTGCCATCTATCGAGTTTTCAATTGAATTAAAAGCGCCACTGCCATCTAGCGGAAGTAGATCACACCTCTGTCGCGTGCAGGAACCAGGAAAGTTACTAGGATTTCAACATCCTCGAGAGAACGTAGTTCAAAGCTATTGTAATAGATGGCGCTAATTTAAAATATTTAAACAGCAATTTTATTTTAGAAAGATAAAAGTTGCTAATAAATTATGTTTTAATAATTTTAGTTAGTGTATATTATGTGTCATTACTAGTATGCAGACGTCTATAGGCGACGGTCACCGATTATCTGATTACACCGATTACCGACACCGGTCTGCTTGTGAATCAGTATGAAACAAAAAACCTCTCGTAAAAGTAGGTACTAAAAATATTTATTTGTGGGTAATAATATCTACTAGATACTTCACACGACATTATGATATTCGCTACCCAGAGCCGAAAAAATGGGAAAATACGCCGAAGAGCTGGCATGGCTAAAAATGCGATGACAAACTTGGAGAAAATATGGAGGAACCGGAGCATTCGCCGTAAGACAAAAGTGCGTTTAGTGCGAGCGCTTGTCTTCTCCATATTTCTTTACGGTGCAGAGACATGGTGCATGAAGAGCCGTGATTGCAACAAGATCGATGCCTTTGAAATGTGGGTGTGGAGGAAAATGCTCCGAATTCCGTGGACTGCTTTGAGGACCAATGAGTCGATTTTAGAAGAGCTTAATATCAACAAAAGGCTCTCTGTCATCTGCCAAGAACGGGTTCTGAGCTTCTTCGGACATATTATGCGATCTCCTAAGCATAGTTTGGAGAGACTCCTAATTCTAGGTCGCATTGAAGGCAGCCGCGCCATGGGCAGAGCACCGGCGCGATGGTCAGACCTCGTCAAAAAAGCAGTGGGTGGCAGCATCTATCGAGCGGTCCAATCCACCCGAGACCATGCTCTTTGGAGGAGAATATCGTGTGGTTGCGATCCTCAGCAGTGAGGGAACGACGAAGAAGAAGAAGAGACCCAGAGCGGTAGCAAATATCACCCATCGCATCGCTCAGATTTCGATTTGAAGGTAGAAAATAGAAAAAGCACTCACCCCCCCTCTAATAACAGCACTCAAACTTGAACTCGATCAACTAATTTGTTAAACTAATTTCAAAACAAAAGCTAGAGGTTTCCAGGCAGAAATAGGCATAGGTCAGGGATGACGGCCAAGGCAGGGGGTCAGGCAGCGGCCGCGGCAGACGGATATTCAATTATGCACTCGATCGATTCATATTGGATGTTATCAACCGAGCTATTTCAAGTGCAAGGTTAGCTTTGCCTTACGTTTTTCGTTCGGGGAACTTCAAGTACTGCTAGGGCCTTGAAAGTGGAGTTTTTAATTTTTATTCTATTAAAACTTGGCGCGTTCTTTTAGACAGCTTGTGTTGCACAGCTAATATAAGAATCAAGAAGAAGAGCATTGCATTATGAAGAGCATTCTGTTATAATATCCATAAGTAGGTACAAGCTAAGCCAGCAGTTTGGGTGTCCAGTGTCGTGACCGAGAGGCGAGTGACTGTCCGAAACCCAGGGTCGCGCCTAGCTTCGACCATTATATCCGTGAGTTTTAGTCGTTTGTTTACATAGTAATAAGTACAAGCTAATTTACAAGAAGACCTCGCAAGAGACCTTCCCAAGATGACCACGCGCAGAGCCAGTCTAAGACATTGTCCAGTAAGGGCAAAATCGCGCATATTTTAAATTTGCGTGTTGCTTGTGGGCGCATTGTATGGATACCTTGTAGCTCGACACTCGACTCAAATTCACTACGATTTTTGAAGTGAAAACTTCTTTAGCGGCGCTGAGCACTTTTTTGTATGGGTAAAAACTTTCAAACTCGCGTCAGGGTCACGTGATGCTGATCGAAAAAGCGTAAGATCGAGGGGAAGGGAGAGGAACTAGTATCTCCCACTCTTTCTACCGTGCCTGAGTGTGCTGCTCTGTTTAGGCGGCAGAGGGGGCTTAGACAAGCGCGCGCCAGATATTTTTTTTTATATTTATATTTTTATATTTTTTTTATTAGACACTTAAATAGGTTCGAATCAAAACTGTTTGTTTCTTACTTAAGTTATCATAAACCAATTGTATCAGTTGTAAAAATTTGCGATGATGATTCTGATAATAACGATGGTGTAAAAGTCGTCGAAATTATGGATGGAAGTTGATTTTTTTGAGAGATAAAATTTAATGTTATATATAAATAACGATATAATATTATAAATAACAACATATAAATTGTCATATTTGTGTACGATAGCGCAATAAATAAACATTGTATTCTACCTCATAAATGATAGTATTTTTATACTTATAATTAAACACAACGTTAATATTGAAGTTTTCACTTCTGCCGGCACTCCCGGAGTGCTATTTTTTTTTTTTTAATATATCGTTCATTTTCAAGCTGTTAGTATTTATCGGTGGGCTCAGTAGGCCGTCTGCTTGTCACCTATTACATACATAAAAAAGACGTGTGGCACTCGGAGACTGCCGCGGTAAAGCTATTGCATAGCATTTTTTTATCAACTTATGCAATTATAATTATTTATTTATTTTATTATTGCAGTATTTTTTTTCCTTTATTTTTTTTTTCTTTGATAATTATTCAAGTTACACTTTGAGCGTGGTGACCGATAAAAAAACAAAAGAGACAAGCGTGATATTTCAAAAAGTCATTAAAAGTCTGTGCCGGTCGGAGTGGGGGGTGTTAGGTTTTTTTCGTTACGGAATTTCTGGATTCGGTCCCCACGCTCAAGGCCCGCGATAGAAGCTATGCAATAGCTTAAAAATAAATTTAAAAAAAAAGATCCCTGAACGTGGTGTGCGCGTGGCATATGCGGGTAAAGTTCGATAAATTCAAATTAAGATTTAATTGAAGTATCATTAAAATTACACAAAAAAAAAAGACTGCCTGTTCAGCAAGCACCAAAGAGCGCGAGTAAAACAAGTAGCGTGTGCATAGCGCCAAAACGCGCTCTTACAATGCTCTATAGAGGCACAATTCGAAGTCCATCCAATACTGACAGTAACTAAATAACACATCTAATCTAGCAGCCAGCAACAAAACAAACTTGAAACCGTTTGACATGAGCTGGAAACAATAAACACTAGAAAACAAAAGCTAGCGGGAACTAATTGAGAAGCTGAGAATAGCTGCAGGTCAGGGGTGCCGGTCAAGGCTTAGGTTAGATAGGCTTTAATTATGCAGCATCGATATAGTCAAGTTTAGGGTTAAAAGATTATTTTGGTCTATTGATACCAATGTTTGTCTGGCTGAAGTTGGCTTATTTTATTTGTTTTGGTTAGTTAGTGTTGTTTGATGGATAAACATCCATTTTAAAACTGGTCCTAACAGCCAAACATAATGTTCAAAGTCTGTGTTGGACCTGTAGTTTAAAAACGGTTTACTTCTACTTGGTGGCTTATTAGCCGTCCAGCGGTTTTCAAAGCCTATATTGAAAACATTATTGTCTTCTTGATGGGCTTGTACTTTTTGTGATATAGGTACTTGCGCTCTTAATGGTTAACTTGAAATGATGAAAAAACATTATAAAACACAAAAAAAATATCTGCAAGACATAGAACAGTTTTGAGACGATTCTTACCTAATCTAAGCCGCTTTATTTCTTTAAGAACATTTATTTATTTATTTATTGCGTTCCATACATAGGTGTTTAACTTAAGATGTTAAAAAAATAAATATAGTGACAGTATGGACCCTGTCGGGCATTGCACAAAGTTTAGAAGAGAGGGAGAATAATTTGTTATAATTGTAAACATAATTGCGAATTGTAATTGAGATTATTCTGGATTCCGGCTGAAATAAATAATAATTTAATTTAATAATGTAATAAAATTTAAAAATGTCTATTTAAGAATAAATAATAATAAATAAATTTGAATGTCAATAAGTTCCATTAGAGTAAATTTATCTATTAGTAAATTTTATCTATTACTTTATTTTTGTCGGCTCGTAGTCATTATCACAATAATTACATGTGGAGGACTTAATTGTCCTACAACCCTAAATTTTTAATTCATTTTAGAAAACCATTAATTTTATAATACTACGAGTGTACTGTATCTATCTTTACCTATATTATATAAGTTGTATTATACCACTAAGTAGATATAATATTAAAGCCATCCTTGTGACATCAAATTGCGATCAATCACCGAGATGTCACTTCCACACTTTGGCACTTAATACTCACATTTTCGTTACTTTGCTCTTCCGTGTATTTTTAGAATGTGGTCTATTTTTGTCCGGTATTCGATGGGAAAAGTTACGTTACCTGAAACAAAACACATATTTTTTAAATAACACATTTTTAATTACAAAAATACAACCTTATGAGCATAAAAACGCTTAAAAAAATGCTCGACCGATTTCTATGTAATCTCTTCTAAAATTCATCGAGTATGTAACCGGTAAAGATAAACCATAGATTAAAAAACAGGAAGACGCGGTACTGACGTTTCTGACATGGTCCGATTCAATTAGGCCCAGGGCACAATTTTACTTTTGCGCGAGTCGGCGCGCCAACCTACACTTTCCAATCCAACAGACCCAAGTTTGGCATAGCAACGACAGCGCTATGCCGCATTTTGTTTCTTTTATTTTAAGAGATTAAACAATCGAATACGAGGAATTGTGTAAGTACCGTTCTTCCATTTTTGATATAACTTAAAATACTATCTTTAATATTATGACAATGTGTGAAAATGCACACACCATAAACATTTACTCCAGTAATTACCACATAAATTCACATGTAGGACAAAAGACAGTTGCTTAATCTATTCGTTAATGCCCCGTAAGCCTCAGGAGACGGGCGTATGATTGATGACCATCTGGTGCGGGAGTCGGGAGATGACAGAGGGAACTTCGCTAGATGGGCGAACTTAGTCTTAGTGAGGTGGATGAACTTTGTATTAGTTTTAGTGGAAATGAATCAAAGTTAGTGTAATTTTTTAACGTAACCGGACTGGGTTAATAATAGATAGACTAATAACACTTTATTGTGAATCAAGGAATTGAGCTTTTGACCTGCATCTTAAAAATTAAATTTAGTCAGAAGATAAGCTAGACTTAATATTTACAATACGTCGTCGTGTGTTGCATATTATAATGAACAAGCGGCTGACCTTCTATTTTTAAACAAAATATCCAACGAAAACCAGGTAGGTTTTATGACGTAGACCTTCCCTAAGAAAGGGTTTTGCCATGCGGACAAAACCGCGAGCATAAGCCAGTTATCTATATATTATAATTTAACCATTACGGTACAACGCAACGTAGCAAATCCGTAGCAAGTACGTAGACCGTAGCACCCGTAATATACCGTAGTGCGTTCGTAGCTTTTCTAAACCGGTGTAGCATTCTACTACGGGCAAATGTTAGGGTGAAGTAGTAATGGCAATGAATGCTACTTTTCATTAATTTCATTAGCATGCTAATTTCATGTCTCAGCATGCTACGTGCTATTGCTATGCTATTTGCTAAAAATATTTTTAATTTGATTATGAAAAGCTGTAAAATGCTACATTTCATTTACTTATTCGTTTTCACTTCACCTCGGTTCATATTATTATTTCGCATTGATGAAATTAGCATTAGCATATTTTTTATATTTTTAGGCAGTCAGTTAGCATCGCAGTGCGAACCAACATGGTCGCGTATTATTCGCATGATCGCAGCAGGATGCTTACTCAGACGATTGCTATTAAATTAGCTAAATTAGCAATAAATTATTATTTAAGCAACTACGATTAATTTGATTATTGCTAATCCGCCTATAGAAATTAAATATTATTGCTAATGCTAATTATTCCAACACTAGGGTGAAGTGTTAAATTCTTATGCAAATATATAATGCATTTGATATGTATTTTGTTTTTTTTTTGAGAATTTGATAGATTATGGTAGTTTTATACAGTATATTAAATATAAGACCAAAAGAAAAACTTTTAAAGAATCAAATTATACTTATTGCATTATGAGATCGGAAACGATATAAAATATAATTATCCACTAATAAACATTAATAAAAGAATTAAGGTAATTTTTTTATATGCATATTATCCACAGTGCTTTCCTAGGTATACCTACTTATAGTTATCTGATATAACGTGGGTGTTGAAAACTTTTCTGATTGAAAAAGAAAACAGAAAAACAATAGAGAAGGGCAAACCTTTTATTTAACGACTTTCAAAGGTTGTGTTCAAAAGCATTTCTCTGCACCGCCCCTCATTGTTAGCGATTGAGAGCCCACTTTAGAATTGGAACGAACCTTTACTTTTATCGTCTTTTGGCTAGTTCTGCGACTAATTTTACTTCACTTTTAAATACTTTAGGTAAGATATTGCAATCTTATTTAACTTTTACAATGTAAAAATAACGGTAGAATTTACTTGGTCTAAAGATTTAATTTTGAGTTTATTTTTAAGTTGTACGGATTTGTTTTAAAAGAATGAATGAATAATAACTATTTATTGTACACCCAAAAAAAAGCTGAAAACTATGACAACGTTAATCTAAGTGTAACCATTGGTGGTCTTATTGTAAATAGCGATAAAAAAATCGCTAATAGAAAGACTCTGCCTCAAAGATAATCAAGCGTTTTTGTTTTTATCTTTAGGACAGAATCTTCCTTTTACCGATTTTTTTTATGAGACAGATACAAACAGATATTCCGCCTTATTGTGGAAAGTAACCATCGCCTACAGAAGTCTGCACCCTACAACACCAGTGGTAGGTAATGCTGACGCAATGTGTGAGTGACCACACAACCTATAAATTGTGATTTGACTCTGACAGTGTAGGTAGGGTAACCTGTTCTGTTGGAGTATAAGCCCCAATAATTGTAGTTATTGGCCAAAATGACCGCTTGGCGATAGGTGTTTGTCCAGTAGGTGGTAAGTAAATATAGCCTAAGCTTATCCCCAGTCACGGTAAAGAGTACATCTTCTTACTGTGCTCTAGTAATAAGAGTGGGAAAACTTAATATTACTATTAATTAGGTTCATTAATGCTGAGCCAGATTTGTGTTTCCTACTTTAACTGAACTAACATTTTCTAAAATAAAGTTAAAATTGAAAATGGAAAAAGTACGATATTAATTTCATATTCATTATTCAGATCCGTACATATCCTGGTATTAATTGAATTGGTCTGGAATCCAATATCGTAACGAGATCTTGGTGCGTCAGCGCGATTCCGACTCACCGACGCGACGCGAAATTGATTTCCAATCTATTTGCCTAATTAGTTTACACATACGAGTTTATTATATTACAGGTGTTCAAGTTATCTTTTTTATGTAAGTTTATGTAGGTAGGTACTACTACTAGGCCTACCACTCGAAAAGGCAAAATTGTGTAGATTTGTGTGTGTGTGTGTGTGTGTATATCGTAATATATGCAAAAGTATTACGAATCTTTAAAAGTATTTCCAGATTCTCTTTCTATATCTTAAATAACAACAAAATTAATCTTTTTAAGATTAATTTTACGAAAATGTATCCTTCATTTTAATGAAGGATACATTTTCGTTTCTGAGTATGTCGTGTTATATAATATGTAAACCGTTCGCCATATTTCAAAGTATAAAATTTGAAAACTTTACCGAGTAACATTTTCAAAAAGTAAATTCTACGAATTCATATTTCAAAATTCGTCAACTTGCGTGAGCGAGAGAATCACACAAAAATACGAAGCTTTTTCACAAAATAAGGAAAATCCGGAATATCAGACCAGTAATGTTTTATCTATCGTCGTTTTTTTGTAATGTTTAAAATAATTTAGGTAATAATCTATGTGTAAAAAATAATTATTTTCTTTCTTTCATCCATGAATATTATGAATTGAACATTTTATCACCTAAACTCTCAGTAAAAGTATAAAGTTCTAACACAATTAAAATTGATCACGGACAAAGCCTTGATAATATTAAAAGTTTGCAACACCTGCCTCCAATATTCAGGCGACCTAGACCTAACCTTAAACCTGAATTAGCTCACTGGCTAGTTCATGTTCATTATCACGACATATGAGATTAAACCTCTACTCTGTATACACAATACAATACTCTTTATTGCAGTTAAAAGATAACAAAAAAGACTTAAAACTAAACTATATAAAGGTCTACAATAGGCGGCCTTATCGCTTAGAGCGATCTCTTCCAGGCAACCAGCTTTGCATGTAGTGTTTGAACCTTGAGAGTAGAGTGTGATTTTGTAGAGGAGTCAGTATAACCTATCACCATCATCATCATCATCTCAGCCGTCAGCCGTAAGACGTCCACTGCTGAACATAGGCCTCCCCTTTGGACTTCCATATGTACCGGTTGGAAGCGACCTGCATCCAGCGTCTTCCGGCCGGGTAACCTATCATATATGTACATTATGCCACCAAAAACATAACTTGTAAAAAATACCAAGTCTCGCAACTGCAGTTCTTCTGCCGTAAAAAGTTGTGAGATCCATGTACTACCAAGTCGGTAAAATCTTTTGTGTTTTAAATCAATAGATCGACTTGGCCATCGCATGAAAACACAACAATGTATCTCTTAAGTAATATACCGACAGAATAGTGCGATTGCCAAGTCAATCTATTAATTTAAAACACAAAGATTTTACCGACTTGGTAGTACATGGATCTCACAACTTTTTACGGCAGAAGAACTGCAGTTGCGAGACTTGGTATTTTTTACAAGTTATGTTTTTGGTGGCATCTCACTACTTTTTGTTTTTTTTTATTCGTTATAGGTTAGCCTTTGCCCACGATATCGCCTGATCTTAAGTGACGACGCCCGTAGATGGGAGCAGACTAAACCTAGAAGGCGGGATAATCCCTCCCTGGCTTTATACATTATTACGGCATATATGTATATTATGGCATTATTATTGGGATTATATGCAATTTTTGCCGTCGACTGCAAATGTAACTTTGTAATTCTATACATTTATACGGGATTACAAAGTTATTTATGCAGTTTATGTATCTCGAAAACTAGACCGAAATTGCATGTTTTTTTAGTTTTCCTATGGTTTATACAATAAACTCTAAGTATCTACCAATTTTGAACCTTCTATGTTTGCTAGAAGTGCCTTAGACTTTTGATGATCGGTCAGTGAGTGAGTGAGTGAGTGACAAAATTACAAAACTTTGACTAGTTATAATTTTTAAACGACTAGTTCAAATTGAATGAAATTTGGAATAAATCGTGTTTATACAATGCATATTCGGTTGTTAAAAATTGAAGCTTCCAGTTTTTTCCACAACGAAGTTATAGGGGGTCGAAAATGGTCTGAACTGCTTCCAGAAAAGGATGGTACGGCCGTGCCGCTTTTTTTGCTCGACTTGGCGGGGGCACTGCCGTGCCCCCAGATAATATCAATAAATATATTACAGCGCAATAATTAGCGTTCAACATACAATTACTTTAAAATAATACTTTTCTGTGGAGCAGATGATGTTTTTCATGATATTAGTGATTCATATTAAGGTACTAGGTGCGACCAGCGGTTTTACCCGCTGTACTGTAGCCCATGTGTTATTCCAGAGTCTAAGCTATCTCTATAAATATCTACCAAATT
Source organism: Hemithea aestivaria (assembly GCA_947507615.1). NCBI lineage: Eukaryota > Metazoa > Arthropoda > Insecta > Lepidoptera > Geometridae > Hemithea > Hemithea aestivaria. The sequence continues at coordinate 4,803,220 of OX382324.1, read as the reverse complement.
TCAGCTCAATCGGTCCACCCGTTTAGGCGTGAAACATACATTAATCCATACATTCTTACAAACTTTTGCGTTTATAATATTTAGTATAGGATACTTCTTTCAGTTCCAACATTATGCATAAGACGAAATATTAAACTGCTTTCTTGAAAACTTTTAAAATTTTTAAAACTTAAGTGCCTATAGGTCTTTAACAAAACAAGAATGACCAGCCTTCCTTCCTTCATCCGTAATACTAATTAAAAGTTCAGCATAGGTTGGTTAACCAAAACTTGAAGTTCTGACACAGAACTTAATCAAGTTGGATCGCAAAATCTTGTACAAGTCAAGCCTTGAGCTATAATTTAGCTCAAGTTATTAGAGCTAGACTTTGTTAAGTGGTGTAGTGTTTATAGTACTTAACATAGAGTTATAATCCAAATTAAGTGTAGTTTAACTGTTATAACTAAATTAATTGAAGAGATTCTTGGATAGTCTTTCAGTACATTGATGTTCATATTCCAATCTACTTGCTTTGGTAACTTTTTACTCAAACTTTTTTAAACAAAGCACATCGTGCATATTGAGACTCTGGAATAATACAACAAAAATTGTAATGCAGGCGTTTAAAAATATAAAAAACATATATTTTACATTTGAAAAATCCTTTGAGTTTTTGCGCGTTATTCGCATACCCACATGTATTTGCGAATGGCTGTAGAATCTATTCTAATAGAATATAATCCTCCACGAGACAGGCGTGCCCTAATGTGGGAACCACTAGATACTTTCAAAAATTATGTAAACATGTGTATTATGGACAAATAAAATATTCTTTTTCTTATAATAAATTACTGTAAAAATGACTTACTCTATTATTTTACTCTGTCTATTCTCTATAGATTTTACGTTTGATCTACTGTTCTACGCTCTCACTACACCATCACAAAGAGAGCTTATTTTGGACGCCTCATCCCTATTTATCAATCCTTTTTATCTTCGTCCGTGTTCTCTCCTAGCAAATGAGCATTTTGTACAAAACAATTTGTCTCATCCCATTTTCTGATAATACAATTCTATAGACAAGCATAAGCTTTTTACAAATCAACTTGACCGTACTTCCGACCCTAAATTGGTGAAGCATAAGTGAATTACTTTCTCTCAAGTGGATACGTATAGACCATTATGGAACGCTAAATGAATTGATACACATTATTGGAAAAGTAGAAATGCTGGTTGGTTGTACCGTGTTGATATTCATTTGTTTTGTGAAATAGGATATACTTGAGAGCGAGTGGTATAGGCAAGAAGGAACTCGCTACCGTAGTCAGTTTTTCTCGTATGCTATAACGTGGGTTTGTTCAAATCAAAACAGGTTCTTACTGAATAAGCGTGCTACAACTTAGACTGCATCTTCACTTACCAACAGGGGAGATTGCGGTCAAACGCTTGTTTAGTCTGCTATAAAAAAAAGTTTATATAATTCAATGGACTACGTCGTGAACACCAAACTAAGCAAGAGATGAGAGACAAATTGTGAACAAAACACTAGCGTCATCCTAAGTAACTATTAAGTATGAGTAAGCGAGATGGCACTCAACGATAGGTAGTGTAATTTTTTTGCTATTATCTATATTGGGTCCAACTTCGTGGATATAGGTCGATTAACGAAAGCTGTTTAGTATTATAGGGAATAATTTAAAAAGGAACTTTTTAAAATTCATTTAGGATGATAGCCTAGCCTTAAAACGATGATGAGGTCGATGATTGTAGTAAACCAAGCCTAGGAACCTGATAAATCCCACTTTAATTATTATTATAAATCGTAACTGTTTCGTCGTTTGTCGTCATTTTTTATAAAAAGCCTTCAATAAAAGTTTCCAGGAAGTTGCGACACCTAGTTCCAATGCTATTTACACCAAAAGTGGCTTAGTCTGCAAAGCATCACTACAACGCGTTGTCGCCATGTGTTTCGCGTAAAGAGCATTTTTGAGCATAACATGATAACAAAATACATTAAAATGCTCCCAAAATTTAAAATAAACCCAAATGTGCAGAGATATTTACGCTTTGTGAATTTGCATAACATTTGCAGATAGTAAATAAAATTTCGCTGATGCGGGATGCGTGCACATGGCACAAAATTATCGGCCTATGTTTCATTGGTAAACGTATGAACTATTAATCACACCCAATCAAATCGGAAGAACTAAATCAATTTGTAATTAGTATGCATATAGAGCTAACAAACGGATGTTTGGAATATTGCAATCTTTTTTTTATTTTTTTTTTATACGAGATAGGCCTACGTTTGACCACATCCCACCTGATGGAAAGTGAAAATGCGGTCGACGATGGATCACGTAAGATGCCTAGAAAGGTACCTATTCACTCGTGCCTTGAAGATACCCAAGTTGTACCGCTCGGGAAACACGGATGACGGCAAAGTGTTCCAAACGCGACCAGTTCTCATTAAGAACGACGAAGCAAAACGCTTGGTGCGGGCAGTAGGTAACGCCACTAAGTAAGGATGCCGCTTTGCCGTCTGCCGCGACGTCCGTCGGTAGAATAGGCTTGGAGGAATTAGTTCGTGTAATTCCTGCGCACACTCTCCAAAATGAATCCTGTAGAAGACCGATAACGAGGCGACCATTCTACGGTGTTCAAGGCTCTGCAGCCGAGATTCCGTGAGCTTTTGGTCACCTACGAGCTTTTTGGCACGTCTCTCAATCGACTCCAGTGTCTGAAGCTGGTATTTGGCAGTACCATCCCAAAGATGAGAACAGTACTCCATACACGACCGGACTTGTGCTTGGTACAGCGTTAGCAGCTGTCCCTACACCTATAATATGTGTATAATATTATAGTACACTAGCCTCTGCTCTCAGCTTCATCCACTTGTAGAAATCCTTTCTTAGCGGAGATCTACGTACTGAGTCCCAAATTTCAAAACAATCCGTTCAGCGGTTTTGGTCTGTGCCTTGATCAGTCAGTCGCTCTTTTCTTTCTTGTACCTTTATATGTTTAGATTATATATTAGTAGTATTGTACTTATACATATGTAATATAGGAATTACGCTTCTACAGGGCACATCGAAAAGTAATATGAGTTATCTACTTGTAATAGAGACAATATGACAAAGCTTGTTGTTTTGCAACGTTGTGGGAAAATCTGTACACATGAAAATGATAAAATGTTTGACTGCTCTATCAACCTCAAACCGCTCTACGGACTGAGTTGAAATTTGATGCAAAGATAATAATATATTATTATCACAATGTGACATTATGTCGTAGACATCAGCTAAAAATGCATTAAATGGGATCATAGCCGCGAGCGAGCGTAATTTAAAGCATATGAACTAGGAACACTTATAATATTATGTTCTTTATTGAGTATCAAAACTATTTAAATTACTTAACTTTTCTTAGCATACTGGTGTACAGTCAACTACAAAGACATGTATCCATGTTAGGCTTACGAAATGAAGTAAATTTTCATTTGCCACAATGAACTACTCTTGGTTCGTGACATTTCTAGTAGCAATCAAACTTTATATTATCATCGACTCGTTTAATATGCAACAATGATGTATCCCACTACTTTTCCTTAGGTGATACATAATAATAGCATTTGAAATGAATCGAATATAGTATAAGATTTGGTGGATACTGAAAATGTCACGAAGTAAGGGTAAATAATTTTTGCATACTAAAAGTTCCTTCATTTTGTAAGACTAACATGGATACATCTCTTTGTAGTTGACTGTACCTACTCGTAATTTTCATATATGTCCCCTTTGGCTCTTAGGTTGTATATATTTTACATTCCATAATGATTCTATAATTATCTTGGATACCTACTCAATCATAACTATAAATTTCGAAAGTCAATTTTCCCTGATATTAGACCCGATATTTCGTAAAAACGTTATGCTCAGCTGTAGACTATAATAATTTAAAGTAACGGGTAACAGCTTCGAATAACTTTGGTCCTAAGTTGTAGAGGGGTCATTACAACCCTTAGGACGTGAAATAGGTCCTCATTACCGACAAGGATCATCAATTTTGCGACTTCAAGACAAGATTTGGCAGACCCAACTATACATTGAGGACATTCGGTAATACGACTCTATATATGTAGTATACTATACTAGTATATACTATACGGCTAGTATATTATCTTAGTAATATTATAAACGTGAAAGTTTGTAAGAATGGATGTCTGGATGTCTGGATGTTTGTTACTCTTTCACGCCTAAACGGGTGGACCGATTGAGCTGAAATTTTGTATAGAGATAGCTTAGACCCTGGAATAACACATAGGCTACATAAGTACTGCGGGTTAAACAGTTGGGCGCAGCTAGTATACTATTATATAATATATTTAATATAGTATACAAGCCGCGCCCAGCGGTTTACTGTAGCTGTAGCCCGCTGTACTGTAGCCTATGTGTTATTCCAGGGTCTAAGCTATCTCTATACGAAATTTCAGCTCAATCGGTCCACCCGTTTAGGCGTGAAAGAGTAACAAACATACATCCATACATCCATCAATTCTTACAAATTTTCACGTTTATAATATTAGTAAGATAACACAGTATAAGTAAATATTGTATATTATATAAGAGTACATAGGGATAGACAGACACGAGAAGCGACTTTTTTTATACTATGTAGCGATCTGTGCCCCACGTCTCTATATTATAGGAAAATAGGCATATGTAGGTGCATATGATAAAAAGCTGCTAGACAAACAAATAAAAGTCATTCAAAAGATATTTTTCTATGAATCAACGGATAATAATTTTCATTATTTCAGAGTTTATATATGTTAAGTACTTAATTAATACATTAACCCTATATATAAGCTAAAATTGCTACATATTATTCAGAGGTCGAAGACTTTATGTGTCTCTCCACTTTATATTCACGAGTCATTCTGTAAAGGTACTCATTAAATTGAGGATTAAATGGGGTCATTATCTGAGCGTACCTCATTTCAGGGTTAATTTTATGAGCTTTTATGGGCCTTATTGCTTCATTTTAATTATTAAATTTTAGTAACCAATTGCTATTAATAACGTCATAATCATCATCACTAACTTTATTATTTACTTTAGCATAGAATTTTTCCTCCTGTGATAGATAGATAGATAACGCTTTATTATACACAAAGTTACAGAACAAACAATATCTAACATTAAAATAATAAATTCAAATTACTGGGTTCTTTTAATTACTTTAATTTCAATTGCTGGGCTAAAGAGTCTTAACATCTTATGACTCTTGAGTAAGAAGTGTTGGTGCAGTGCCCTAGAATTTCAAATCATTGGAAAATCCTAAGTAGCACTGTACCGATTATGGGCAGCGTTATCTCTTAACATCAGAAGCGTCTTGCTCGTCTTCTACTTTATCACATAAAAAAAAATCAAAGTTTAATTTGTGATATTCTTTGTATATGTTTGTTTTCTGATTTACCTAGGTACTTATCATAAATCTTACCCGGCTTTGTTCGGTCCTTATTTATTTTATATTACCTGACCACCTACCATCAATACAGTTTCCACCTATTTAAAAATAGATAAAACATCTTTTCCTCAAGCAACCTTCCCAAATCCTCCATAACACCCATTAGATCGCGTTTCTTAGAATTACGTGAGGAAACTTACTTCCATAGTACATGGACGATAAATCCAATAAGCTCGAAGTAAATAACAAGTATAACTCATAGGTGTGGTCCGGCCGTAAGATGGATGGACTGAGCCTCGGGGCAACTCGCTGGTGAGTGCTGCGGGCTCCTAATTGATGTTTGAATAGACCTCCACAAACGAACAAAGCAATATTTTTTGGGTTTGGTACTGTGTAGCAAATAATTTAAATTAAAAAAAAAAATTGGGGTTTATACTTCAACAGAACAGGTTACCCTACTTACACTGTCAGAGTCAAATCACAATTTATAGGTTGTGTGGCCAACCTATATGTTGCAGTTTCAGGTCGCCGAGATTACTACAGGGCCTGCAACATGACCTAACGACTGCCTCCTACATATCTTATAGGAAACAGCCAGGACCTACAGTTTTACGTGCCTTCCGAAAAACGGTAGCTTCCAGTCGAAAAAAAAAAAATTGGGGTTTATACCTCAATAGAATGGGTTACTACCACTATGTGAGAGTCAAATCAGAATTATGGCATGTGTACCTAGCCTGTATGTTGCACTTTTAGTTATTTATGGATTCTGAAAGGCCTATCACTAAATCATGACCTAACCTGCCTCCTACATAGAAACTTACATGATACACGTAGCGTCCAGGCATACATGTTGCCACACACTGAGATCTGAACCTAGTACGTGTGGATTTACGCTGGACTTACATACTCGCGTTTCCAAAAAGCTTGTCACTTACGAGATCATGAAAATTGGGCCATGTATCATAATATTTATCTCATGCGACATAGACCATTAAAAATAAGCCAATTTGGCGTCGCGCTCGTCATTACAATAATATGCAAAATGTGTCTCTTTTGCGCGCTGTGAACTCAGTACTCCGTAAAACCTGCGTTTATTCCGTCAGAGTAAGCGAGAAAACCACTGAAATTATTTCCCGACTTTTGCAGCCCCTTTAAGTGCCTACATAATCTGTAATAAGAGACAGAGGTGCTTTCGTCACGTTAATGGAACGCCTTAATAAAAGAACTTTAGGTCTTTTTTAATAGAGATATTAAAATTTAAGCAGTAATATAAACTTCTAGAAAGTACCAGTCGGTGTGGTAATTGTTATCACTGTGACAAAGTTGTCTTTTAGTATTTTTATGTGGATAAGAGAATACTGGGGAGACGTTAAACAATGAGACGCGATTTTTATACCCGTGCACTCTATATCTGATCAAAGAGTTTATGTGCAAGCTAAGAGCGAATAGCGACAATTTTAACATATTTCTAAGGGATGTACATTGTCATATTTTGGCCTCTTATGTAATTTGCTCATCAAATTTGATTGAACACCTTACTATATAATCAACTCTACATCTTAGAGCCTTTGTCAAAAGTATTATAAAATACGTGTGATTGGTGTAAAAAAAAAACAAGTTGAATACTTAGACTACCCTTCAATAACTGTGTTGTGCAGGCATCAAGCAAGCGGTGGACTATCATAATATTATATCCCTACATTCATCTAATTGCACCAAAACACCATCACACATGACTTCAAAACTGTATGTAAAAAACACAGCATCCCTAGATCAATATTGTATTCTATGCCTGATAGCTCAAGGGATAAAGGAATCAATAGAAAAGGAACAAAAACCCGTGAAGGGTTCTGTTGCCAGCAGGGTTCCAGATTTTTTTACTAACATCAATTTGTCCTGAATTTTCCACAAGTCATGGCGAACGGGTTTTATTTAGTTTACTCTAAATTGATGAAGGCTTAGCATTTTTCATCGCTTACGCAGGAATCGCTTGTTATTTTGTTTAAGTATTTAATGTATTAAAATTTTATTTATTTATATATATTTTATTATAATTGACCTCTTTGCATAAGGTTAATAACTAATCAATGTTGTCTTTGATACAAAATTGATGAGCTTGATGCACTATTTTTACGTAAGATGCCTCAAATTACACTATTATTTCTTAGATCGCTAATCGCTATATTAAATACTATTCAAAGCGGCTTCGACCTCATAGAAAAGCTTTTGTAAGTGGATGTCTACGTCACAATATCTAGTGCTTTTCAAGTCGATCCGTTAAAATTTCTGGGCTGTGCGTTGATAGGCCAATCACGCGTTATTTTTTTTACTACTTGCTTAAGCGTGACTGATTGACAGACTGACTGATCTATTAACGCACAACTCGAACCACTGAACGAATTGGGCTAAAATTTGGATCACTTTATAATTTAGACCCTTCTCCTGAGAAAGGATTACTCCACGTAGGCAAAGACGCGAGCATAATCTAGTTTGAAAAATATGGCCATTGGCATTTTGTACATATTTCTTTAGTCTCTAACATAAAAACGATAAAATCAAGCGCTCACCAGTAACGTGAGCCCTACATAATTTAATTCACATTACACGAAGTTACTCGGTGTGAAAAATTAAAAGCACTTTTTGCGTCACGGGAGTACCTATGTCACGTACGAATACCGCAAAAAAGCTCTACTCTGAAATTGTTTTTGTTTACTTGAGGGTTCTGTCGTGCCAGCTATTTGTGTACCCTCTGCGAATTTTCTGATGGATGATGCGGTAATTAACTGTTTGTTACCGGAAATAATAAATTAAGAGTGTTTTCTTTTACATGTTTGATAGACTCACGCAGACGGCTCACAAATAGTGAGTGGTTACCACTACCTATTACATAGACGAATCATTGGTATTGCCAACGCGACATGGGCGTAGCCAGGGGACTTTTAGGGGTTCAAACCCCCCGAAATGTTAACATTTTAAAATTTCCTTGGCATATTTTTTTTCTTGGCGTATGGAATAAGCCGATGGCACATACCTACAAAATTGACAATATTCAAAATCGAAAAGATCTTCTTTCAAGATTCTGCCCTTTTCTTTCAAGATTGAAAAAAATCTCGGCGCTTGCAGCAAGCTGCTCGTATATTAGTAACATTTTGTCTTGAACCTCCCCAAAACTAAAATCTGGCTACGACTGTGCGTCCCTATCTATCGGAAAACAAGTCATAATAACCAATTAGATTGGTCCAGTGAGTGGTAACTAGCCTTAGCCGATAGCTACCACAGAATAGCACAGTATATAAAAACCACACATTAAAGTAATTTAATAAGGGACTGGGATTCGAGTTCGGTAGTCCAGAATGCGAAATCTTATATTATATACAACATATAACCCTTAAGCCACCACTGTTCCAAACGACATAATAGAGGTATATTAATAGAGATATATGTTATAATATAGGTATATTATGTATCTGGTATCCCTTACGTGTCAAGTTCGTTTATACAAAACATTTCTATATACATATTTTAACGTTAGGCGTGTATCAAACCTTACGACAACGCCGTCAGCTTCCTGGGAACTACCATCTGTAGCTTGATATATAATATATACTTCGATTTGCACCCAAATTGTGCCGTGCAGAGATTTACGGAGAGGAAAGATACTAATAAGAAATAAATATAGGTACCTAGATTCAGATATATATTTCTGCCATCCAATTATCTCATCTCTGCACATTATCTTTTGTCTACACTCTTCCAGGCCTTAACAGAAAAGCCCTTTTTAACCCAGGTTAAATGCGTTACGCATCATCACCCTGCGCTGGGGCTTTTGCTGGGGGCTTGAAGCATTTTTTATATAAGTAACAACAAGAGGAGCCCGACGCTTGCTTGATGTTTAACGATAACGCCTGAATATTACCAGTTTACATTTATTGCAGTCTTATAAATATCACTGACATAACATTTTAAAGACTTTATATCCCACAGTAATTTCTAGCCACTTTTCCATTCCAGCCATAGACCATAGATGATGTGCGTAAGTTGTTTTAAAATCTCAGTAAAATGTAAGAAGGATAAATATTACAGTGGCTCCTGAATTCACGCTTGAAATCCTTAAACTTATCTTCAGCATAGTGAAGTATAAAACACAAAGTGAGTGGACTATTGAACGATTTATACGACACTTAAAAATACGACTGTCGTATAGTCGTATAGTGTAAATAGACTCAATAAAACGTATGGAGCCGTAAACACGAGTCCGAGATACGAGTAGATACTACGTTAGAGACGTGGCCTTCTATTCGTTTCACTTTCACATTTATGTTCACTAAAAAGAGAAGAGATAAAGGAAATACAATTGCTTCTAGTCTAGTCAACATTGAAAACGCGTGAACTTGAACTATTTCATTTTTATAAGAGTAGGTGAATAACATTAGAACACCCTTATAATTATCAACATATTACTGAACATCCTACTTTCTACTAATCATATAATAATAAATGCGAAGGAATCGATGTATATGCGTGAATGTGTCTGGCTGAACTGATTGAGCGGAATTTAGGTACGTAGATAGCTTAGAGCCTTTTTAGACCCAGGTCTGCAGCAAATAGCTTAAACCCTGGAATAAAGAATAATCTACCTTTTACCTGGAAAAGCTTTGCCCGGCAGGGCAAAGCTAGTTCTGTACAAGCAGTAATGTTATAGTAATAGTATAATGGTTATACTATTATACCTGTAAAATATTCAATGTGACATGTTTATGGCTCACGTAACTCTCTACTTCAGATAATTTAACGCATTCTTGTAGAGGAATGTACTGCTCCACTCGCCCCGTCAACGACCTTAATTTATTAGTGTTGCCAACAAAATGTTAGGCTTTTATTAGGATGATAATATTATGAAAGTTTGGATAAATAGATGCTTTAACCCCTAGATATATTTTAAGCAAGGATCTGTTTAGTTATTGTTTTAAAATTATAATTTTAGGTTAGCCTTTGATCACTCTCACGATCTCGCGTGATGTTAAGCGACTATGCGGCCGTAGATGGCAGCAGGTTAAACCTATAAGGCCGGATACATCCCTCCCTTTTTTTTATTCCAGGAAAAATGCGTTACGCATCATCACCCCACGCCGGGGGGCGCGGGCGGTATGTGGGACTCCCCGCCAAAGATGGGAGCAACGGGGATACCCACTAAAAAACCTGGGGGTGTTCCTGCGGGACTCCATATTGCCGGGGCAGCGGGTACGCCGAAGCACTCATCCGCGGCCGGATACATCCCTCCCTGGCTTAACTGAACATCATGCCAGAACACGGTCATAATATCTCAGGTTATGTAGAAGTTTCCCCGATTTTTTTTCTACTTTCTATTAAGTCTATTGTTAAGGGGGGGTATAGGTTTCAGCGTAAAAAAAATACACTTTTTTTGCGATTTTTTTTCTCAAATATGGATTGAACCATTTTATTTAAACCTTTTTTACATTATTGAGCACACTTTTAACAATGTTGTTTAATTTTTTCACTCAGAAATATTGAAGCATAAGCCGGTAACAGAGCTTTTCCTAGAACGTCTTGGGAAAAAAAAAACAATTTACGGTGTTCACTGTAACTTGGCCGGATATTATCTGAAAATTAAAAACCATGAAAATTTAGTCACATTATAATCAAATCTTCCCCCCAACGTTCTCTAATATATATTTTTTTCATTTAAAACTTTTTGGCGGCCATCCAAAGTGTGAACTGTTATTTTTCACAAAAAGTTCCGCCATTTTGTGGATTGAAAAACACCCTTAATGTAAAAAAAAAATTTTTGCTGAACGTTGGGGGAAGATTTGATTATAATGTGACTAAATTTTTATGGTTTTTAATTTTCAGATAATATCCGGCCAAGTTACAGTGAACACCGTAAATTGTTTTTTTTTCCCAAGACGTTCTAGGAAAAGCTTTGTTACCGGCTTATACTTCAATATTTCTGCGTGAAAAAATTAAACAACATTGTTAAAAGTGTGCTCAATAATGTACAAAAGGTTTAAATAAAATGGTTCAATCCATATTTGAGAAAAAAAATCGCAAAAAAAGTGTATTTTTTTTACGCTGAAACCCATACCCCCCCCCCCCCCCCCCCTTAAGTTACAATAATAAGCTTCCTTTAATAAACCTCCGTTTATATCCCGTTTCTACTTAGAAAGCCATTCTCGTGCCCTTTCGGGAGAATTTCACTATAACCAAGTATAATGTAGCAATTTTCACAGTAACCGAATGGTGGTTTTTATTTCAGTTTTTATTCGATACGTGTCCATTTCGCGAGCTGGAATTGACGGCCAATTTGCCGCGAGCGCAGTGAACGAGTTGAGAGAAATATAATATTGCGAACGTGATTTTTTGGAGCTTTTTCTCGTGCTATATTATTTTAACTCCCACAGACGTATCTTGTATCTCTTCACAGCTTTGGTATAAAACGGTTTATGTTTCATACATTTGACGGCGTCTCCTAGTACGTTTAATACTCTGCTCTAAACGCTCTTCTGCTTTAACGTTTAAACGTTGTCTAAATACGAAGATATGCTGAGTCATAAATCATGTAGGTACTACTTACTCCACAAAGGAGCAGGGAAGGTGAATAGATATTATGTTATTAATTTAACCAGCTCTTCTGTGTAGATTATTAATAACACTCGACAATTTTTTTATAGGTAAATTTATTTTTAATTAGTAGAACCGGGCGCTCTTGACTGCGCCTAACAGAAATTTAGCTTTACTATATTATGCATGTATTAAATATGCTAACCTCGATAGCGGTTACATTTTTGAGCCGTTTGGGGTAGAGACATTGGGTCCTTGGGGTCCGGGAGCTCACCGCATTTTCCAAAACTTATCTGAGCGCTTGGTCGAGGCCACATGTGACCAAAATGCTGGGGTATATTTGGCCCAACGTATAAGTATTGCCATTCAACGTGGCAATGCTGCCAGCATTCTGGGCACTCTGCCATCTGACAGTGGTTTGGAGCACTTAGATTTTCTGTAGATTGGCTTGTGGCCGATCTGTGGTTAATAAAAGTGTTCTCAACTGCTGTAGTAGCTGTAGTATTGTTAGTTTGTTTTTTCTCAATAAAGGCATTTGCATGTATTATACCTACATATAAACCTTCCTCTTGATAACTCTATTTATTAAAAGAAACTGTATCAAAATCTGTTGCGTAGTTTTAAAGATCTAAGGATACAAAGGGACATTCAGACACGGGAGGCGACTATGTTTTATACTTTGTAGTGATGATATAATACACTAAATTGCTTGATAATGGGGGTTCATGACTTATGAGAATTTATTTGTATGTTTATTACCTCTACACACCTGAACGGCTGAGCCGATTGAGCTGAATTTAAAAGGAACGTTTAGATTTTGATCGACAAAATAGGGCACCGAAATTTTCCATAGCGTTAGAAAGTGTGTCAGTTAGTAATTTAGCTGGTGCGATCGGCCCGTGATGGACCGATGACATGATTTCCGCGCACTAATAACCTACCAGCTGTTATCTGCTGGCCTCTATAAACTATAAACCTTTACGAGAATAGGGTAGTTTATAAGATCAAAAAAACTTGGTATGCAATAAAGAGTTATTTTATTCTAATATAATTTAAAAAAAATGATATTATAATGCTTATAAGTTTTCGGGCGAAGATGCGCTACGTCACATTTTGTAAGTACATTTTGTACTTGAATACAACACAGTGACGTCATCGCTCCCACCAAGCAACTTTAACGCGTTGTATCTCTCGCGTTTTTAATCAGACTTTCAAATAAAAAAATACATGTTCAATATTTTTTTAAATACCCATACATTATGGACAAAAAATAAATTTTAGTCAAATACTCTATTCTCCAAATTCTGAACGTAAAATTCTCGGAAAAGGTTATTTTCTTTCAGAGCCATTCATCTTTTCCTCGTCTCGTAAACGTAACGTAAATGAATATTTATGGCCGTAAGCAAAATGTTTTGTCAGATACCTAACGTCTTAAGATTCTAAATTTCTAAGGTCATGAAAAAAGAAAAAGTTTAGTTTGAATAAAACGAAAAGTTGCCTTTATGAAACACCTAAAGCTGACGCCACACATAGGCTGGAAAGCGGTCGCGGTGTGGGACGTAATTTTTGGAATATTCAAATTAGTACGTTACTTGTCCTGTACAAAAAATTTGTTTGCACACATATAGAGGTAAAGCGAGCTGAAACAAAATAAAAATCGCGACCGCTACCACTCCGTCCCGCCTCTGTCTATCGTCAGCTTTGCTAAAGTCGTTAAAAGTTTTTAAGGGAGACCAAAATTACTTTTTCTAGAGTATTTTTAGCAAAAATAACTTAGACACCCAAACAATGTACCTACGACCTACACCCACCTAAAGATAAGAAGATTACAAAAGATTTTGAGAGAATTAAATTGAACTGAGTGTGAATAACTGAAAAACAAGTACTAGGATGTTTGTTTTCACATCACATTTGCTTTTTGGACTGGAAATCGTTACAAATATCGTCTGTAGATTCGGAGAAGTGATAATTATGTTTTTGTTGAAAGGCATTAAGACTTGTTCCTAAAATCACGGTAAAGAGATATACAGTAGTTTGACTGAGCGTGATTTTTGAACATAAATACCTACAGTCTCGCGGTACATGCGCAAGTCATAGGGCTGCCGGGCAGCCGCTGCCCGCATACAGTAGGTACCTACCTATTTCATATCATCTACTTACTTAAGCTACTATCTAGACAAGACAAGAGACAAGACAAGACAAGACAAGAGACAAGACAAGACAAGAGACAAGACAAGACAAGAGACAAGACAAGAGACAAGACAAGAGACAAGACAAGAGACAAGACAAGAGACAAGACAAGAGACAAGACAAGAGACAAGACAAGAGACAAGACAAGAGACAAGACAAGAGACAAGACAAGAGACAAGACAAGAGACAAGACAAGAGACAAGACAAGAGACAAGACAAGACAAGAGACAAGACAAGAGACAAGACAAGAGACAAGACAAGAGACAAGACAAGAGACAAGACAAGAGACAAGACAAGAGACAAGACAAGAGACAAGACAAGAGACAAGACAAGAGACAAGACAAGAGACAAGACAAGAGACAAGACAAGAGACAAGACAAGAGACAAGACAAGAGACAAGACAAGAGACAAGACAAGAGACAAGACAAGAGACAAGACAAGACAAGAGACAAGACAAGACAAGAGACAAGACAAGAGACAAGACAAGAGACAAGACAAGAGACAAGACAAGAGACAAGACAAGAGACAAGACAAGAGACAAGACAAGAGACAAGACAAGAGACAAGACAAGAGACAAGACAAGAGACAAGACAAGAGACAAGACAAGAGACAAGACAAGAGACAAGACAAGAGACAAGACAAGAGACAAGAGACAAGACAAGAGACAAGACAAGAGACAAGACAAGAGACAAGACAAGAGACAAGACAGGAGACAAGACAAGAGACAAGACAAGAGACAAGACAAGAGACAAGACAAGAGACAAGACAAGAGACAAGACAAGAGACAAGACAAGAGACAAGACAAGACAAGAGACAAGACAAGAGACAAGACAAGAGACAAGACAAGAGACAAGACAAGAGACAAGACAAGAGACAAGACAAGAGACAAGACAAGACAAGAGACAAGACAAGAGACAAGACAAGAGACAAGACAAGAGACAAGACAAGAGACAAGACAAGAGACAAGACAAGAGACAAGACAAGAGACAAGACAAGAGACAAGACAAGAGACAAGACAAGAGACAAGACAAGAGACAAGACAAGAGACAAGACAAGAGACAAGACAAGAGACAAGACAAGAGACAAGACAAGAGACAAGACAAGAGACAAGACAAGAGACAAGACAAGAGACAAGACAAGAGACAAGACAAGAGACAAGACAAGAGACAAGACAAGAGACAAGACAAGAGACAAGACAAGAGACAAGACAAGAGACAAGACAAGAGACAAGACAAGAGACAAGACAAGAGACAAGACAAGAGACAAGACAAGAGACAAGGCAAGAGACAAGGCAAGAGACAAGGCAAGAGACAAGACAAGAGACAAGACAAGAGACAAGACAAGAGACAAGACAAGAGACAAGACAAGAGACAAGACAAGAGACAAGACAAGAGACAAGACAAGAGACAAGACAAGAGACAAGACAAGAGACAAGACAAGAGACAAGACAAGAGACAAGACAAGAGACAAGACAAGAGACAAGACAAGAGACAAGACAAGAGACAAGACAAGAGACAAGACAAGAGACAAGACAAGAGACAAGACAAGAGACAAGACAAGAGACAAGACAAGAGACAAGACAAGAGACAAGACAAGAGACAAGACAAGAGACAAGACAAGAGACAAGACAAGAGACAAGACAAGAGACAAGACAAGAGACAAGACAAGAGACAAGACAAGAGACAAGACAAGAGACAAGACAAGAGACAAGACAAGAGACAAGACAAGAGACAAGACAAGAGACAAGACAAGAGACAAGACAAGAGACAAGACAAGAGACAAGACAAGAGACAAGACAAGAGACAAGACAAGAGACAAGAGACAAGACAAGAGACAAGACAAGAGACAAGACAAGAGACAAGGCAAGAGACAAGGCAAGAGACAAGACAAGAGACAAGGCAAGAGACAAGGCAAGAGACAAGGCAAGAGACAAGACAAGAGACAAGACAAGAGACAAGACAAGAGACAAGACAAGAGACAAGACAAGAGACAAGACAAGAGACAAGACAAGAGACAAGACAAGAGACAAGACAAGAGACAAGACAAGAGACAAGACAAGAGACAAGACAAGAGACAAGACAAGAGACAAGACAAGAGACAAGACAAGAGACAAGACAAGAGACAAGACAAGAGACAAGACAAGAGACAAGACAAGAGACAAGACAAGAGACAAGACAAGAGACAAGACAAGAGACAAGACAAGAGACAAGACAAGAGACAAGACAAGAGACAAGACAAGAGACAAGACAAGAGACAAGACAAGAGACAAGACAAGAGACAAGACAAGAGACAAGACAAGAGACAAGACAAGAGACAAGACAAGAGACAAGACAAGAGACAAGACAAGAGACAAGACAAGAGACAAGACATGAGACAAGACAAGAGACAAGACTTGGACTCTTACTCGCACTCTTACTCGCACTCTTACTCAAACTCTTACTCGAACTCTTACTCGCACTCTTACTCGAACTCTTACTCGGACTCTTACTCAAACTCTTACTCGAACTCTTACTCAGAATCTTACTCTTATTCGCACTCTTACTCGGTCTCTTACTCGCACTCTTACTCGGAATCTTAATCGCACTCTTACTCAGACTATTACTCGCACTCTTACTCGGACACTTACACGCATCCTTACTCAGTTTCTTACTTGCACTCTTATCGGACTCTTACTCGGTCTCTTACTCGCACTCTTACTTCAGCAGAATACTTTTAAAAATAAAAAATAAATATTATAATAACTTCATACTAACTTACCTCAAAAACAGCATAATATCGAATGCTATTTTTTGCCATTTTATATAATTTATTATATGATGTATACATATACGTCCAAAGTAAATAACGTAAATTACACTAAATACTTGCAAAAAACTATCGCGACGTCCGCCCGTCGCTGCGTGGCACCCGCTTCTGGATTATATACCCACTTCTACCCACATCTGCCCACATCTACTCACTACCAAATTCCGGCCGTTTCTATGGAGTCAAACTACTGTATATCTCTTTACCGTGCTAAAATATAAAATTAAGAAGTCTTTTGCTTAGAAATGTTATTTTGATAGAACTTCGTAGAGCGATAAATTAATTAATGAACTTGCACACATTATAAATGTCAGTTATTTAGTGATAATATTATATTGTATGACATAATAATATGGACTGCCACAGAAATATACAACAGCGTTATTAGTTTATTATTTATAGTTCAAAAGTTACAAGAAATCAAAGAATTTTTTACATTTTTTCTACATACACTAATTAATTAGTGAACAGTCAAAATGCAAGACGTATGGTGCTTTTGATTTTTTTATAATAACTATAAAGGCACAACAACGATTTGCGGGACGACGTGCCTACATACCGATGAGAGCATTGCTTCACTTATTTCAGACACGTTAAGTAGTTGAACTTGCAACTTCTATCCAGATATATTATGTACTAGCTGACCCGCGCGCACTTCGTTGCGCGTGAGAGTCAATTAATAAAGCGAATTTGGTGCTGCTATGTTCACTATGATAGTATTTCCATCCCCGTGACTTTGTAAGCGTAAAATAAGGCATGGCTATATATTATTTGCTCCCGCTGTGGGTAGTGAAGAATATCGGGTTGGGTATTTCTATGCAGTTTTGTTCGCTACCGTAGAAACCAATCCTATGTCCTTTCCCAGAGGTCAAATTATCTCAGTTGAGCGGTAGTTTATCGCCTTCATAAATTTTCACGCCTCTTTTCAGGAATTAAAACTATTTGTGGTCCTTTCCCGGTAACTCTTTAACTTATCTCTACTGTAATGTACCTCAGCTAAATTATTATTCGTTACTAATTTCTCACACCATCCTTCCCGCGACTCAAATCAATTCCATGGTTCCTGAATTCCCATTAAATCTCTGATCCTCCTTCCCCCTCCTTTAAGACTTAGTCTCCTTAAAGTTAATTTCTGACATAAAAAAACTATTCATTAACAGAACTTAACAAAATATCAGCTCATTTTCGGTTCAGCGGTTACTAATTTCCATGCAAACGTTTTTGTGAAAAAATTCCTGTTCTGGTGAGAATTTCACAAAATCCCTTCTTATCGGTCGCCTACGTTACATAAAGAATACGTTGTCCAAATTTTAGCTAAAACGAAGAAGCGGTTACCTTTCCTACACAAACTGGATCCCTCTTTCCTCCCCTCAAAGGTTGATTTCTGGGATAAAAAGTATCCCATATCTTTTTTTAAGACTTAATCTACCTTTGTATCAAATTTAAGCGCAATAGGGTCAGCGGTTCTAAATTTCCCATTAATTTCTGTCAAAATAAATATTTAATGTTCCTAAACACAACTCAAACCATGATTTTACAAAATTTCGATTCAATCGGTTTAGTTGTTACGGATTTGCATACAATTGTTTTTTGTAAATAAATCCCGTTCCAGTGGGAATTTAGCAAAAGCCCTTCTCGTGAGTCGCCAAAACCACCTAAAAACACGCTATCCAAATTTCAGCTCAAATAAAGAAGCGGTTAACGATTTCTTACGCAAACTTGCACCCCCCCCCCCCCCCCCTTTCCTCCTCTTTAATGTTGATTTCTGGGATAAAAAGTATCCCATTTTTTAGGACTCAATCAACCTCTGCACTAAATTAATTTAAGCTGAATAGGGTCAGCGCAGCGGTTCTAAATTTCCCATACAAACTTTGACCCCCCCCTTATAAGTTGATTTCTGATATAAAAACTATTAAAAATTTCCTTAACAAAACTCAAACCATCATTTTACAAAATTTCAGCTTAATTGGTTTAGCGGTTACGGATTTGCACACAAAAGTTTTTTGGGAATAATTCCCGTTCCTGTAAGAATTTCACAAAATCCCTTTTTATCGGTCGTCTTAGTTTATGTAACTAAGAACACGCTGTCCAAATTTCAGCAAAAACAAAGAAGCGGCTAACGATTTTTTACACAAACTTGCACCCCCCTTTTTTCCCTTAAAAGTTGATTTCTGAGAAAAAAGTATTGCATATCATTTTTTAGGATTAGATCTACCGCTGTACCAAATTTAAGCTCAATAGGGTCAGCGGTTCTAAATTTCCCATACAAACTTTGACCCCCCCTTTACCCCCCTTAAAAGTTAATTTCTGACATAAAAACTATTCAATGTTCCTAAACACACTTCAGACAATCGTTTTACAAAATATCAGCTCAATCAGTTCAGCGGTTACAGATTTGGATACAAACGTTTTTTAGAATTAATTCCCGTTCCCGTGGAAATTTTGCAAAATCCCTTTTTATCGGTCATCTACGTTACATAAAAAATACGCTGTTCAAATTTGAGCTTTAAAAGATGGCCGGTTACTGATTTTCTACTCAAACTTCTACCCCCCCCCCCCCCCTCTTCCCCCTTCAAGGTAGATTTCTGGGATAAAAAGTATCCCATATCATTTTTTAGGACTCAATCTCCCACTGTACCAAATTTCAGCTCAATGGGGTCAGCGGTTTTAAATTTTCCATACAAATTTCGACCCCCCTTTACCCCCCCTTAAAAGTTAATTTTCGTCAAAAAAAAATTAATGTTCCTCAACACGATCTAAACAAACGTTTTACAAAATTTCAGCTCAATCGGTTCAGCGGTTACGGATTTGCATACAAACATTTTTCGGGAATAATTCCCGTTCCCGGAGGAATTTTGCAAAAATCCCTTTTTATAGGTCGCCTTCGTTACCTAAAGAACACGCTGGTTTAAATTTCAGCTTAAACAAAGAAGCGGTTACCGATTTCCTATTCTAACTTTGACCTCCTTTATCCCGCCTTAGAGGTTGATTTTTGGAATAAAAAGTATACCATACAATTTTTTAGGACTTAATCTACCTCTGTACCAAATTTCAGCTCAATAGGGTCAGCGGTTTTAAATTTTCCATACAAATTTCGACCCCCCTTTACCCCCCCTTAAATGTTAATTTTCGTCAAAAAAAAAAATTAATGTTCCTAAACACAATCTAAACAATCGTTTTACAAAATTTCAGCTTAATCGGTTCAGCGGTTACGGATTTGCATACAAACGTTTTTCGGGAATAATTCCCGTTCCCGGAAGAATTTTGCAAAAATCCCTTTTTATACGTCGCCTTCGTTACCTAAAGAACACGCTGGTTTAAATTTCAGCTTAAACAAAGAAGCGGTTACCGATTTCCTATTCTAACTTTGACCTCCTTTATCCCGCCTTAGAGGTTGATTTTTGGAATAAAAAGTATACCATTCAATTTTTTAGGACTCAATCTATCTCTGTACCAAATTTCAGCTCAATAGGGTCAGCGGTTCTAAATTTTCCATACAAACTTCGACCCCCCTTTACCCCCCTTAAAAGTAAATTTCTGACAAAAAAACTATTTGATGTTTCTAATCACAATCCCAACTATCGTTTTACAAAATTTCGGCTTAATCGGTTCAGCGGTTACGGATTTGCATACATTCGTTTTTCGGGAATAATGCCTGTTCCTGAGGGAATTTTAAAAAATCGCTTCTTATTGCACGATGAAATCTTCTTACGAATACGCTGTCCAAATTTCAGCTCAATCCGTCCAGCCGTTTGGGCTGTGCGTTGATAGAACAAAAGTGTACGAACGATTTTATATAATAGATAAGTAAATCTTTAGATAGATATAACTCTTTTATTTAAAAACCGATTTAAATAAAACCAATACTATTTACAAATTAGAGAAATTTGCAACGTTTTAGCGAAAACTGCATACAATTCGGTTGTGCCGTTTTATCACACATAAGTAATAACCTTTTTACAAATTAAGCCTAATAAAACTACTCTGGTAAATTTTCGTTTATGGCCACATCGATAGATGGCGTATTTTTAGTTTGTCGCACTTTTTGCTTTTTGATTTTTTTGAATTGAATTTACTTTATATTCTATTACTTTTACTTCGAAATTTTGATGTAAATTAGGGGCGATGTGTCCGATATAAATGATTATTATTTATTTTATTATTTTATTTTACGTTTCCCTAGGAAAAATTGACAAAATGTTTTACGATCTAGATCGCGCAAGCGACTTTTTCGCGTCGTTTTGTTCATATGCGTATTTTCACAGTTCACCTTAGTAAAGGATCACAATGAATGGGGAGAAATTTCCATTCTTATTATATGTATGGATATGGATTTCTGTGACATGACAACATACGAAGCTGACGTGACAATCAGACATAGTTCCAGATGTGCCCCATGTAAGTGCGCCGCTAGTAATGTGCCCCAAATGTTCGAGCTTGTGTTAAACGTTCGTAATGTCGAGTCATTTGTCGAATGTGCGTCGATTTGTTGAATGTGCCCGCATCTCTGTGAGCCGAGTGCTTACTCTGCGGCATCACGTTTGATGGCTATTACTCAATGAATTTAGATTACCGAACACGTCTTGATAGACATCATTGAACTAGGTACAGTAGAACTATGTAGAGCTATTTACATTCCCTTTTCATCATTTTTGGATTTATCCCGCCTTCTAGGTTTAGTCTGCTGCCATATACGGCTGCATCAGCGCTTAACATCACGCGAGGCTTTGGTTAACGGCAAACCTTTAATGAATAATAAATAACATATCTAATTTCTTACAATCTTACATTACTACTTTCTTACATTTATCTTCAATCTAGAAGTCCTAT
The DNA here is from genome assembly GCA_947507615.1 of Hemithea aestivaria. NCBI lineage: Eukaryota > Metazoa > Arthropoda > Insecta > Lepidoptera > Geometridae > Hemithea > Hemithea aestivaria. The sequence continues at coordinate 4,781,368 of OX382324.1, read as the reverse complement.
CACATAATGTCTCGGACAACTAAGCTATGTAGGTAACATGTAGGTAAAATACAGCAATACAAATGATAATTATAAAACAAAATATCCATTCAACTGAGAAATAATTAAACTGAGTGATTATACCCCGCACCGGTAGCTCCACAATAACTGCAATTCGAAACAAATTAAATTGGAATCTCGTCCGAAATTAATATCAGGATAAAACATCGTATTATTTGGAGGTAGGGCGCGGCAGGTGGGATTAGGGGATTGTTATTGTATTTGTATTCAATTAAATTGAACCGTGTTCCAATACACATGTATTATTCATCTCCATGAGCGTGTAATTGCTTGATGTGCGAGCATTTGGCGAAAAGTAGATGCTCTGATTTTGAATCTTTCATTTCTGAGAAACGCTCGTTTTATTGGTAAAGATGAGCACAAGTTGAATTTTGAAATTAATATAGCCCTGGTTGGGCACGTAGAGCCGTACTTTCTTAGTAGTTTCACCTGCCCTACCAAAATGTTATCAGTGGATCAAGTGAAATTAAAAAAAATGCGGTCACGCCTGCCCGGTGGTGCGGTTAGTGGGGCGGGCGGGAACTACTTATTCAGATCATTGATAATTGGAAGCCCCCTTGATTCCCAAAAAATCTTCACATGGAATTTGAATCGAAGGATCAGCGTTAAATGGGGACAAAATTTTTCTTAATTTAATATTTTTAGAGGATTCATTCCAAAAAAATACTATAACAATTTAAAACAAATTGATTTTATCGTATAAAATAAAGGCTACTCCACTAGTTGATAATATTCGACAAAATGGGCATTTATTCACTATTCAAATTTCTCACATTATTAGCTTATCTTAAACTACTCGTATAATAAATTTTTCTAATCCACCTCATCATTAATACTGACACATCCAGACTGGATAAACTTAAGGGGATCGCTCATTTATCGTTCCATTGTATTCTCTGACAAGGGTCAGGTTCGCGGCACCAGCTTACGTTACGTAGGTACATAGGTAAGATCTTAACATTGTTTGTCTAGAACATAGTGCTATAGGTCGATGTTACAATCTCGTTTACTATTCTTATAAAATGTTCAAGATCTTTTTTACACTAAAAAAGATCTTTTTTATTTTTCAATAATAAAATCGCTTGAAAACAGCTAATTTTAAAAAATCTTTCTTTTATCTCGACCCGTTTTCAGCTTTCCAACCTTTGTTTGAATTGAAATACCTCTATGCCACATCACATTATTACATTTTATAAAAGTATCCTATAAAAACTATTACTCGTATCATAATTTATAGGATTCTTTCATATCATGTTAATAGCGTGCCCTACCCAAATATCGAGGATCTATTAATTTATATATTTCTTAAAAATACCTAATATTCTTTTAGTAACTTAAATTCTACTTTAACTGTAAGTTACTTCACTACGTCAGCATTTGTTATGTCGTAATATTGTCATAGCTAAATTATGTTATCTAACGCAGAATATTGGTATCTATATAGTAAGACGAGGATTTTAAAATAGATTTTCAACGGCAACTAAAGATGTTTAACTAGAATTTAATAATAATTATAAATTTCTTCTATTTTCATCTTAGCCACTGTTTTATCAAGTATATGCCTGCGCTACGTTGATTATACCCAGTGATTATACCTATAGAGTATATGTACCTATATTTCCCAGTAAGATTTAACGCTAGCATTCATTGCTCAAGATTTCTACCAAACCCTTTTATTTGTAAATCCAATTTCTCAACTTCAAAGCTCAATAAATTCATTAGTGTTGTTCTGTTGATACTTTGTAAATTCTGTTTGGACAAGATTTGAAATGCCAATGTAATTTTAAGGATTAATATTTAGGTAAATTATTAAAATTAATATTAAATTACACGTGTTTCTGGCAGAATAGTACCTATTTTGAAGTTTTACTTCGTTTGCAATTCTTAAGTTATGAATTAAAATTTGCACATTTACCCTCATTTACCCTCACGTTTTGAAAGCGACCTTGAGGTAGCTCTAATACTAATACGAGTAAGTATATTAAAATTCACTTGTTTATTTTATTTTAACCAATTTTATTGCACAAGTGGGAAAACTCAGCATACTCAAAATAAACATATATTATGTATGTAGTGTATGTAAATTACGACAAAACAAAATTTTAGACGATTTGTCCAAGTAAACTTCGTTTCACCTACTGCTTCTAGTCTGAATACCAACGGTCCTGCGTGGAGGTTGCAAGCATTTCTCACTTGTTATTACATGCCATTCGAAAGCAAAACATCTCGGTATTTCTATTACGGCGTAGCTTAGCTCGAGCTCAATTTAAATATTTTCCCTATTCCCGGGGAGGTGACATATTTGATCCACCCGGAGTATTGGCATTTATCCGGGTGAATAACATCTTATTAGAAGATTCCTGGCGGAGATAACAAATACCTTTATATCTTTACTAAGACTACCTAAGAAGTTTTGAATTCCCTCCACTGTTTAGAGGTTTGGATAATCTTAACGTTTCACTATCGACTGTATCTTGATGATTTGATGAAACTGTTTAATGAAGATAATATTATTATGTTTTTCAGACATCAGAGATAAAAGGAACAAGCGCTCGTAAGCTATGCTTCCGACGATCTATTATTTATTTATTTATTCAAAATTAGTACGGCTAAAGCCAATTACACTTATTGATGCAATACAATACTTATAACTACTAGTCAAGAAATAATTAAATTGATCAAATGGTACATAAGAAAAAAAAGTTAAATATAAAATTATATAGGTACATACATTAAAAAAATATAATACAATTGAAAATAATGATTACACAATGTCAAGTTAAAAACAGATTAAAAATATTATAAAATTGTAATGTCCAAAGAGAAAAATGAATGTCATGTTATAGAAGAAACCACATATCCATCTTTCTCACAAAATCTCAGATACTCCACAATAATATCCTTCCATGCATCATCAAACAGATCACAACTTGAACTGTCATTCAGTAGAGCGTTGAACGCAGCTACATAGATCTAGTTCTAATTATTGTGATGTAAATCCTAGCAGAGTGAGAAGTTGTCGTCTCTTTGTGACGACAGTGCTACATCTCAAGAACTGTTAATTTACAGAAAACTTTTAATGAATCTAGGTATTTTTCTAAATTATTACGCTATTTGAGATACCACACTGTAGTCGAAAGTAAACAATATTGTGTGAAAGAAGTCCAAATTATTCAAAATAGAAATGAAGCAGCGTAGGTACAAAATTCGCCTAATTAGTTTACCCTTGCAACTGTCCCAACTAAGCTCATTGAAATTCAAATCTAAAAATAGACATTATTTTGATAAATTATTCTACAGAAGTTCGGAAAGTATAGCATTTTTGGTCTAAACAGCTTTGAAGTTATTGTTTTTGGCGGAACGTGACATAAATTAATTATGCTGTCGTTTGTGTGAGACCCTTGCTGTTTACTTAAGAGACCAAATTAGGGAGCAAACTTAATTTAAGCCTAAATGGGCAGAACTGATTAGTATGACTTGTATAATTAAAGTAATTATTGTTATCGTTGGGTACAGACGTTGTAATTAAGAATGTGTCGAAAAACGTATTTTGAAAGCGTCACGCTTCATAAAATGAATAAGCGTTAGATTTGTTAATTAAGTTCACAGATTTTAATTTTCAGGTGTTTTTTCTACTGATTTGATGCTACAACTAAATACCGTCTCTAATGAGTCATTAACACTAATGAATTAGGTAGATATAAGTAGATATATTAAATATTATATAGCAGTAGTACACATCACGTGTGTAGAAATACATAGAAAAGTCTTTTCTTCTAGCTAATCGAAGATTCCTCTTTACTCCAATCGGCGGGCCGTTTGCTGAATTACCAATGGCATAATAAAAAGAACTCTCCTTAAAATTAATTTAGTACAGTTACGCAGAATAAAACATAGTAGCCATTCACAATCTACAGTCCTCATAGGTCAGCGAGTAATTCAGTCTCCCCGATCCGATTATAGGGGAGGGCAGATTGTAACTGCATTAATATTCAGTTACAATAGCTCTTGCATCTCTGGGTCCAGACGCTTCCAGTGCGGTTGGAAGACTTGAGAAATCAGGTCAGGGATGACGAGGGAAGATTGTTCAAGTTTTAGTTTGAGTATTCGTTGTCTCAGTTTCACAATTGTTTGGATATCTATTTAATCACAACATTGTTTAACTTCCCAAACCATTTAATAATTGAAATGCAAGAGTATAAATAAGGCACGTAATAAAGTTACATTTCTAGGCATCTTACGTGATCCATCGTCGACCACATTTGCACTTTCTATGAGGTGGGATATGGTCAAACGTAGGCGCCTATTTAGTATAAAAAATGTAACTTCTACGGATATGTTTTTTTACACGCCTTAGCTGCGATCGGGCTGAAATTTGTTGTCTCAGTTTCACAAATTGTTTATATATCTGTATAATCACAACATTGTCCTACTTTCCAAACCATTTAATAATTGAAATGCGAAAGTAGAAACGTAACCCTTTACACTTTACTCGCTGAGCTACAGGCTGAAATTTGGTATTCATTATCTCACTTTCGCAATTGTTTGCAGATCTCTTTATTAATAAGACACGACGTTGTCCTACTTCCCAACGTTGCAACTAGGCTGATATTTGGTAGGAGCAGACATTATGTAGTTTAGACCCTAATACTTTTTAATAACACGTTCTTACAGATTGCAAGGCTATAAAGTCATTTTAAATTAAGTTAGTGAATTTTAATGAGTAGAAGTCCTAATGTCACCAATTATAATTTATTATGTGGACTATATTATCTGGTCCAATATTACAAGATTAGCTCTGCTATTTCTTCTTTAAATATCAAATTCCTTAAACAACAGTGCAAAAAATATTATGACTACTTTGACAATACCCAAGGACGAAACAAGGCCCATGTATCATCTAAAATTGACATAACTTATTTAATTCCTTTACATAAAGAACACATACCTAACAATACATTATTAAATTCCCGGCGTCCGCGTCCTATACATTAATTCACTGGCAACAATTATATTATTCAATTTAAGCTTCGTATAATGCCTGTGCCGCCGTAATGGAACATAATAGGATTACGATTATCATCCTCGCTACGGACCTCGAAGTGAAATGCATTTTTATACAAGTACTAAGCTGATGCAAAGTAACTCTACATTCCCAGTTTATAGGTTTCCTAGAAAATACCTATTTTCTCTATTATTCTTACAATACATAATATTTTTAGGTGCGTAATATTTTTTATCTTTTATAATTAATTGCTTTATTTAAGCTTAGAAAAAAACCTTCAATGAAGAAAGAACATAAACCCATAAAGTTTTATGTAGGTACTTACTACGTCATACCTCTATGTAAGTACCAATATTATGTTATTGCTTTGAGAACAAAACGGAAAAATTATTTCTGTGTCTAATGTTTACCCTACTACTAAGCTCTATCATATTACTGAAAACGAACAACTAACATTTCCGGTAAAATTTCTGATTTCTGGTATGTAATGATTCTATTTTAAGAATATACATCTCTTCTCTTTATTGTGTGCAATAAATAGTTATCTATCTATCTACAGCATAATATAGCTACTAAACTAAATCACTGAACAGAGAGTTGGTTCTTAGCCCAGCCGACAGTAGCACAGTAAACAACTCCCTGCACAATTACTCGTGCGTCGAGTATCCCGAGGGCTCTTGTAGCACAATGACTTGGCTCCAAGCGCTGGCTAACTAACACAACTGCACCTTACAACACTTTGGTAACTACAACTAATATAGGTCGTAGCTACTACAATTACTGCCTTTAAAATATTAGGGAACGTTGCTTGTTTTTAGGCGACGAAAAGCGAAGGAGACTTAGTAGTCTATCTAGAACGATTTTTAAAACTATCGCGAGTGTAACTCCTGATGAAGGACATCGTAATTGTTCGAAACCGTGGTCGAGATAATCTTAACAATATTAGACGTAAGTTGTGCCGTTTTTGTTGTTTTAGTCTATCTAGAAGTTTTTAATTTAAAAGGATTCTGATTTTGTGAACATAATTCGTGTATATTAACACTAAACAATTCGATAAGTATTTAGATTCATCTTTGACTCTAACTTCTCTCTTTACCATTTTTTCTTTTTTGATTTTCTTTTTAATACAAGTGAGTTTATGCCGTTAAATTACAAAGATGATAATGTGTGTATTAATGAATTATTTAGCAACTTTATTTGTCTGCTATTTTATTAGATTATATTCATCTGAGCTATAAAACCAGAACATAACTAAAATGCCTGAGAGTCTACAAAAAGCAAGTGGAGTACTTTTAAAGAGTATACTTTAAAAAATGCGTTCAAAGCTTCGCTTACTGAAGTAATTAGACTAACTTTTAGTACTGCAGTCTGCATCATAAACATCGAGTCTAAGCAAAATAATTCTGAAAAGCTCCAAATAATGCGCTATTTATATGTACAGTACAAGTTGAAAAGTGAGACAAAGGCAAAGTTTCCGGGCTTCGTCCGATCAAACTCATAAAGCGCTGGACTTTTTCAAATAAACCGAAAACAAAATTGTGACCTCTCCTTTATAGGCGTCTGCCTACAAATAGCTTAATTAATGAGAAAACTAAACTGTTTTGATTCTATCTGATCTTGATACACTGGACTTGACATAGGAAGAGTTAATTTAAAACATCTAGCTTTGCCTTGTGAAATATCAAAGGTACACAAAATATTTTAGAAAAATTTGCAAACATAGAATCAAACTAAGCATGAGAACCCAGAATATTGGAATGAATGAAATCTTTTTATTGTAACATCAAAAAACACACAAATTAAAACTATAACAAAAAGTTTATAAATACTTAATAGAAATGTTACAGTTGGCTGTCTTATTGCTAACAACGATCTCTTCCAGACAACCATGAATGGAGAGGAAAACATTTATTTTCACATGGGCTGGTGGCCTAACCTATCAGATCATCAGAATAATACTGTATTTATGAATTATGTTTACCTTTGGCAATAAATGACTTTTATTTTATTTTAACAGAGTTCATGATAGAAGTTTCATGTCTTTATTCTTTGAATAATTCAAGTCATGATTCTTTCATTTTATGATTCTTCTGCGTCCAAATAAAACAGATAAGTAATTTCAGCATTACGTTTTAAAATGAAACCTATTTCAATTTCAGACAAAACATCTAATTTATAACCCCGCGAATAAATACCAGCAGTCATTCTCTGCCAGTCTTTTATTAGAAGCCTGCGACAAAAATATTACGTTTCTTTTGTAAGGGGCTCATTAACTGCCGATTCGGTTTCACCTGAATGCGTTTGCGAAAGCTTAATGTTTTCATTGACCTCCATTTAGATATTTCTACCTATCTCTCTCTCTTCTTCGACGTTAGTGGCGTGCCCTTTCTTTGATTAATTCATAAAGGTTGGATTACACAGAAACCATGCTTTATTCTGAGGATAAACATAGAATAATACTTTAGAGTAACTCTTATCGCTCACCATTGTTTTTTTACTTTAATGCGGCAGATAATTTAGCAATTTGTTTGTGAACAGTAAGTATACCACTGCCTTATATCGGTTTGACCAATTGAATTATCTGCACGCTAAGTAACCTCAAATTTTTACACTACAATTACCTCACTTAATTACAGCATGATCCTCCATAGCATGTCCTTCCTTACTACCTACCCTTAAATTACTTCAGAGCCGTTTTATCCCAAGGTTTATTTAAATCAGCTAAGTGAAATGAAGAAGTGAAAATTATCTCTCTTCAGACTTGGGTACAATAAAATTAATTTCTGTTTCCACTTCGTACCAATTAACGATAGCAACTTTATTAGCTTCCAGGAAATGTGATATCTTGTATTCATTTTCTTTCGTGAATTTCAACATAATAATTTCATATTTACTGTGTAAAATACCGACTATGAATCTAGGCTCGACCCTCATCATAATACCAATACAAACTCATCCAAGCCTCTTACATCAATAATGGTTCGGAACTTCCGTGAATGGCTAGTAAGGCTGCTGATGAAAGTATGCAGACGAATTGTGTTCCAGGTGACGCTGGAGGAATCTACACTAGGTTTTACTGTCAATTTCAATGTCCTTCATCAGGAACTTACGCCTCAAGGAGCGAGAGCGTGGACTAGTAGCGCGACCCCGATTTTTTCATAGTTCATTGTAACACTTTTTTTTTTATACTAATAGGCCTACGTTTGACCACATCCCACCTGATGGAAAGTGAAAATGCGGTCGACGATGGATCACGTATGACGCCTAGAAAGGTACCTATTCACTCTTGCCTTGAAGATACCCAAGTTGTACCGCTCGGGAAACACAGATGACGGCAAAGTGTTCCAAATGCGACCAGTTCTCATTAGAAACGACGAAGCAAAACGCTTGGTGCGGGCTGTTGGTAGCGCCACTAAGTAGGGATGCCGCATTGCCGTCTGCCGTGACGTCTAATGTGTAATTTTTTAAGCTCATTGTTATTATGGTGTGCAATAAAGAATTTTCTATTCTATATGGATAACGCTCGTGTGTTTTCAAATCGTTTAATAATTTCTATTTTAACGTTATAATTTAGAATGTAGAAGGATCAATGATCTTCCATCTAAGTTCGAGTATTGATTGTTGGGAGCTCGTGCTTTGTACAATTGATTGCATATTGCGAAGCGAAGTAGCTTTGCAATTGAAATATTCCACTTGCACTCTGCTCTTGTGCCGAGACAAATTGAAAACGTGTACCTAGCAATACGTATGCCAGCTTTTGTTCAATGGTTGTAATATGTCTAGATCAATATTTATTATTAGCATGTAAAGAGCCTGCTCGTATCTTTACCTAGGGATCTTTTCAAACCATAAGTCATCTTTCATCAAATTTCACACTGGGGCTTCCCTCGGTTTGCGCTATTTGAATGGCATTATATGGAACCTAACAAACAAGCAAAGAGCCCGCCTAATGGAAAGCGGACACTGGCTATAGATACCTGAAACGCAATGCAACCTACATACATTTTTACCTGTCTCTTGATGTTGTATTCACTTCATAGTTTCAAATTTAATTGCGACAGTCCATTTTTTTAACCCCCGACGCAAAAACGACGGGGTGTTATAAGTTTGACGTGTCTGTCTGTCTGTCTGTCGGTCTGTCTGTCTGTCTGTCTGTGTGTGTGTCTGTCTGTGGCATCGTAGCTCCCGAACGGATGGACGGATTTTGATTTAGTTTTTTTTGTTTGAAAGTAGAGTTAGTCGAAAGTGTTCTCAGTCATGTTTGGTGGAAATCAGTCCAAGATGGCCGCCGCTACAAAATGGCGGATTACTTTTTTGTATCACGACCCCCTCAATATGGGTATCAAAGTAAAGGGCTTAACTAGTAAAATACAACCCATTATATAAAATTTAAAATCCAAGATGGCCGCCATCACAAAATGGTGAATTACAAATTGCGTTGGGGGTTTTTTAAATTTTTAATTTAATTCACTTGTTAAAATACCTACTAAATAATGGAGTACCTTTTCCAAGCCTATACAGATTTGTTCTGCCTCGCGCTACAAACATTGTCTGTTATGTGCCTTAGAGGCAATATTTTGATTAATACCAGCTTCGGTCATAGGGCATCGTGCATGCAAAGGTGCGAGAGTGAGCAATCCAATTATCGGATTAGCCTGTGTAAAGTGGGGTGAAGTGAAGCGTCACATATTGCAACCTGCACCCTGCACTCTACACCTTGCTCGACCTGGCTATTAATTACAAAATCGGGAGTTGTGAGGGTTTGTAAAAAACAAAGCAATCTGTAGTTTAATCCTAACACAGGATTTATCCTGAGCGGTAGCTTGAACTAAGTTTTAATTACAACATACGGACGATATTGGGTTGGCACGTAGATAAATTAAATAGGCTTTGAATTAGAGCGATGGAATATATTAGTCAAACATTTGGGAAAAAGAGAAAAATCTGTAGTTTATCTAATTGAGTTTACACCCGACGGATAAATCAGATAACCCCATGACGTGTTATCCAATCACATCAAAACGAAATTGTCACTGCAATATTAGTTATCGGGAACATATTATTACAAAATACAAAGTTTTTTTTTTTTTCATAACCCCAGCAAAATCAATTCAAGATAGATGCCATCCTAGACGACTTTAGCTATTAGACAGGAGTTATGGAGATTAAGGAAATAATTTTACCTCTACAAAAGAAAGCAACTAAAGTTATATTTACAATTATTATTCATTCCTGCAATTGCTACTAGCTCCACTTAGCTCCGGGGCGATCTTTCCAGACCTATTATAAATTCATATAAACTGTGGAGAAAAGGAAACTTTGTGTCAACAACTCAGCTGATGTAACCTTTAGAAGTCTCGAATCGACCGCAACAAACTCAGCGATTTGCGGAATTTAATTCGGAGAGAAATAAATATTTGTCAGAGACTGTGATGCCGAAAGTTTATCACTACCAAAGGAACATTCCTAAAGATTATTTGTTTTTAGCCGTTTCGGTACATTCGTTTAACCCTTCGTAAACAAACTTGTTAAGAGATGTCTACCAAGTTAATGCGTCTATTTTAACTACTATTTATCACAAAAACCATATTATGGAAAGGCCGTTTTAGTAGAAAATTTTATTTGGTAAAGCAATTACCCTGTGTTTACTTGTGTTGTGGGTTGAACTGAAAGTTTAATAATGACTCAAAAAATATCTTTGCTAACTAACCGAATTTATTAATCATATCATCCATTCAAAAAGGTTATTTAAAAATGAGATTAATCTCCAAGAAATCACCACATAAAATTCTTTTACCTCTCGAATATTGTTTCTTATTTCAAAAAGCAAAATTACATACACAAAGCTACAAACATTTTTACTTAACAGAGACGTGTGAGATCACAAATCCCCTCACATGTCTAATATTTACATAATTTTTTGCTCCACTGACTTCCGCCCCAAGATAAATAAGAACTCTCTAAAGAATAAACCAATGTATTGAGTGTTATATATATGTTACCTAATAGAACTCCAAACTTGGAAGGAAATTAATGTTACTTGGAAAATGCGAAAGATAAATGTCGACAGCTAATTTAGATATTTTCGGAGAATGATAAAAATTCTTGGAAGTATTACTTGTTAGTACATTATAAGGAAATAGGGATGCTAGCTAATATTTTTATTGTCTATCAAGTAGATTATTAAAAAAATTGGACACGTAATATTATTTCTTTACAAATTTCATAAAGTTACACGTGAGATACAACGCACTAAAGTTACTTGGTTATGACGCCACTAAAAGGCTTATTACACTTGGCTAAATTCAGAAGCCTAAATTCAGTCGTTACTAAATTAAGTCAAGTGTAATCACATTTAGCAAGTTAGCATCCTAAATTCAGAAGCAAGTATCGTTGCTGACTGACTAAATCTAAATTTAGGTTCTGAATTTAGGAACTAAATTCAGCCAAGTGTATTAAGCCTTCAACTGACTTGGTACATTTTTGTAGCGGTTAGTAACGTCATGCATCTTTACCTAAAAACTTATAAGCATTATATCGCAGCTATTTTTTTTACTTACAAAAAAATACGGTAGGTAGATATAATATATTTTTTATTATTTAAATTATGCCAAATCTTCTAAATATATAAAAGGAAAGAGTGACTGATTGACTAACTGACTGATCTATGAACGCACAGCCCAAACCGCTGGACGGATTGATTTGAAATTTTGCATACAGGTAGGTTTTAAGGACTAGACATCTGCTATGAAAGGATTTTTGAAAATTCAACTCCTAAGTGTGGAAAAGGGGGGCCCAAAGTCAAGTAAGGAAAATCAACTCAGAGTCTAAACTAGTTAGTTATATTTGAATGTCTACCCTGTCAACATCCCTATTAAAAGACATCAAGTTACTAACTCAGCAAAAGTTTTCGTGGTGTATGAGAAAACTCGATGTTTCAGTATCGGTTATTTGACAGGGACTTGATGTTGTTACTTTTGATTAGATATACGTAAACTGGAGAAGTCTGGGTCGTTCAATATCTGACCTCGATGGATTGGCAATACCAAAGGGCGATTTTTGCTTTTAGCTATTGAAGGCTGATGATGATCATAGAATACTAAATAGGACAAGTTACTTACTAACTTTTGTGTAGTAACTGGTGATAGACGATGTTGGTGGCATAGATATTTTTTTTTATTATTTATAAGTTATTAAGCACATATTATGTCATTGTTTGTTTACCCAAATAAATATTTTAAAAAAACCCACATAAGTTGTTTTACTTTGTTTCACTTGTTAAGGTAAATAAATTGAAGCTTAGGTATGAAATAGTACTAGAAAGGTACTAAATTATTGATATATTATGATGCTAAGATGCACAACTCAGACTTGGTCCACATATTAATGCTGACAAGTTAACCATTACTAGTATAGAGTAAGAATCCGAAATTCCACATCGTGATAATTTAATATTTTTCACGCTTACCAGCTTGACTGATTGAGATGTAATTTGGTTTGTAGGTAGGTAAGACCCTAGAATACCAAAAAGCGCTACATTTTAGGTGAAACTCTAGGGTTCATCTATTAAGAAACATTTAGAATTTTAATATAGAATCCGAGATTTTCAAAGCGCAGCACGAAGTATAATGAAAAACCGCTAACATTACGTCCCAAAATTGAACTAGCATGAAATAGTAAATAATTCAGTATACCTTCAGTATATTCCTAACTAATAAATTACCTATTCCCTGTGAAAGGAATTAAATATCCATTTTGAGCAATTGGCACAGCCCTCGGCGACCGCAAACCGCTAATCTATCGGAGGAAACCGTACTAATGGTGAAGTTTACTCAACTTTCTCTTGCTTCTTCCCTGTCTTTTACTTACCTGGTATTGTGTAACGAAATCAGTTCGTAGTTTGCTAAATAAGCGTCAAAGTTGGTATGAACACATAGCATGAACAGATGAAGTTTATGTGCCTTGTTCCTCAAACAAGTGGATCCGGGCGCATTTCGTACCGCCTAACAGAAAATTGTCAGTGTGGCTAGACTATAATATCCATGTAAATACTTATAAATACTTATTACAATACACTTATAAATTGTCCTCTTGAATCTATTAAAAGAAACTACATCAGTTTATTTTTTTATATAATTAGTACTACCTTAGCCAATTACACCAATAATTTAATTTTAATGTGCATAAATTAAAATTATTAAATAATTAAAATAAAAGATAATTTAATATCAAGAATTAAAATTTTATAAAAAAAATTACAATCATGTCAAGAATAAAAATATAATTTACAAACAATATTTAAAATGAAATAATTAAGATCAAGATAGATATTATATAATATCAAGATCTATTGCGTAGTTTTAAAGATCTAAGACAGACAGACGGACGGGATTCGACTAAAAGAGTTATGTGTATATAAAAGTTACTATTCTATTCTACCTTGGCCAACTTAAAATATCCTTTTAGAAAGCTCTTGGTAAATTTAACTTGATCAAGACAGAATTGAGGGCAAATTGAGTTATTAAAATCGTTGTGGTAAGCTTATGAATATGATATTATCATTTATCTCGTACATGGTTAATGAAAATGATTGCATGCAGTTTAATGCAAGTGCTCCAATTATAAACTTGTGTGACAAGATCACAATACGTATATAATATTTAATAATATACTAGAAATATTAATTCTCGTTTGTGGCATAGCACCTCCATTTACGTACACCTCCATGTACGTTACTCTATTTTTTTTTATTGTTGTTAAATACTGTGCGTTAGTATTGGTAAGATCCATCCGTGATGCCACTGCTGATGGCTCTAGCGGAAGACCAGCGTAGGTCCTAGCCGACCTACTTAGATGCTGAGCTGGCACCATTTCACGGCAACGTAATTTAGTTTATTTATAGTTTCATAGTTTTTAGTCTAATATTGTTTCCTTATGTGTATTATTTTTTATGTATGTATTTACTTTGCCGTGAATAAAGTGTTTTCTATTCTATTCCATTCTATTTACTTACAATGTTATATTTCAGACTTACAATAATTTTGCCTCAAAATTAAAAGCGGATTGACGATCCGTAGACGAACTGAATGTCATCGACATAGCCTGACAAATTAGCAGACCACATAACACGTAGAGAGGACGGCCGATGGGGTCGAAAAGTGCTCAAGTGGAGACCACGACGCGACGTGGCAAACGCAGCGTAAGATGTCCAGTGGACATCCTATGGCTGAGATGGTGATGATGATGAAAAGCTCTAATAAGTGATGCCCTTTATAAAAATAAAATTACTGAGGTTTTATACTCCATTTGATCTATTTGATATGAAATATCATGTGTAAACATAGAAATTCGTCAGAGACAAGGTTGAAAACGAAGGTATGATGATAAAGAGGTTTATGCCTAGCAGTGGGTGGATACAGGCTAAATAAATAGTTACTTGGATAGAATAGGTTACCCTGTCAGAATCAAAACACAATCAAAATTATTAGATCTAGATTGTGTGGAAAACCTACATGTTGCAGTTTCAGAACGCCAATACTCGTATTACTATAAAGATGCAACACTTTTATTTATTTTCATCATTGAGATTATTATACAACAATCGACGCGAGTTGCTGCGAAGGTAAAGGAATTAGAGAATAATCCAGCACCACGGCGTTTCTACGGCTTCCAAATAAAATGGGTCACAGTTCGGTCAAAACGACCTACCAGGGAAATAACTCGCTTTGACGTATTTCTTTATAGGTGCTCTCATTCTTTTCAATTCATTCAATGTTTGGAAATGTTCTTAATACGAGAGATTCCATAGATATTACTTATTAGTACCGGGGGTAGACTTCCTTTGCAAGAGGTCGACTAGGTGACCCCAACAGTGTCAGTTATTCTACCGCCTGAGCAGTGATGTGCAAACATTACTGTGCTTCGGTAGGAGGGCACTGTAGCTAGTGAAATTACTGGGCTGAAGAGTCTTAACATCTTATGACTCTCAAGTAAGAAGCGTTGGCGCAGTGCACCCAGAATTTAACCTGTGTGAAATCCTAGGTAGCACTATACTAATTATGGGCGGCGTTATCTCTTTCCATCAGGAGAGCGCCTTGCACGTCTTCTTACTTCGTTGAATAAAAAAGTAGGTTGGTTCAGTCTAATAAATATAGAAAAGGAACGAGTGACTGATTGGCTGACTGGTCTATCAACTCACAGGCAAACTGCATTGATGCATGGACCGCAGCATGGATTTGGTTGAAATTTGGAACATAGGTGGATTTTGTGACATAGAAGTCTATTTCTCGCTGAGAAAAGATTTGTCCACGTGGGCTAAGCCGCGAGCATGAGCTGGTATATCTTACTTATATTCTAAACGTTAAAGTTTGTAAGAATGGATGTCTGGATGTATGTTTGTTACTCTTTCACTCTTTCGCCTAAAGGGGTGGACTAATTGAGCTGTAATTTGGTATAGATGTAGCTTACATCTTGAAATAACACATAGACTACAGTACAGCGAGTAAAACCGCTAGGCGCAGCTAGTTATCTATAATATATTATGTCCTCTACATAATATAGACATATCTACTTCGATTCTACATTATTCACTCTGTGAAAATTTATCATGCCTATCATATTATCACGATTCGCTTCGCTTCGTTTAGTTAAGGGTGTGATGGCCAGGGAAGTCCAGGCATATGAGATTTAAAGACAGGTCTCAGGACGGTTTCAGGATAATAACTAAGGAATCCATTTGAAAATGTATGCATTAAATAGCACTGAGCTGTGCAAACCTAATCATTGCATAGTATAAAACAAAGTCGCCTCCCGTGTCTGTCTGTCCATGTATGCTTATAACTTTAAAACTACGCAACGGATTTTCATGCTGTTTCTGTTAATAGATAGAGAATTCAAGGAAAATTTGTATGTGTGTTTTGTTTGGAAAGCCGCGTCTCCAGCTACTTTTTTGGTCTACACTCTCAACAAAAACACGTCAACACACAGCAAAATTCCCCTACACAAAAAAAAAGTCTATGCTTCAAGCGTCAACAAATGTTTAGGGGAAGTGTAGGGGAATTTTGCTGTGTGTTGACGTGTTTTTGTTGAGAGTGTAGACCAAAAAAGTAGTAATACATGCATAATATTGTAGAGCAACACTGCTAATTTTCTGTTAGGTGCGCGCGGGTCTATAAGTTAAAAACAAAATTACAAATACTATACATCTACCTCATTCATATTAGAACCCTTTCAAAGAGATTTAATACATTAGGTACACAAATATACGCAAGCTAAAGTCAACGTTTAAATTCTATTTAAACCCAAAGTCCCCAGTCCTTTATTGATCGAATTTACTTAGTAAGGATAGAAGTACTGCAAACCACTCGCAGCAATACGGTTAAGTTGCTATGAAAAGAACGTTAGGAATTTCTCTGGCGAGTTTTCTATGTAAATATGCACTATGAAGTGAAAAGCCTTATATACGGTGGAAATGTTTGCTGGACGAAAATCGCTCGGAGGATGTGAATATTTGTGGAGTAATACTTTTTATAAAGAAGTACCTTCTTACCTATTATATATTAAAGAAGGAAAGAAACATGTTTATTCGACGGCTTATAAAATACATTTTAAAAGAATAACTATTACAAAAATGCTCATAGACATCCACTAAGCCGCCGAATGGGAACTGCCTCAGCGTTGTGCTGCATGTGAATAGTAAAACACACAGCGTTGGTATTCTGAGTGCCCCCATCGTTATTAGAGGTACATATTGAGAATTCTCGTATGTAGGTACCCACTAGCTCTTTACTCAACTTGAAAAGGAGCATCGTTGTATACCTTGGAGCATTAAACTAACCCAAGTTTCATTGTACCTACAGAAGTTTTACCAACTTAAGTTACATGTACAAGTTAGTTAAAGTAATGAGACGAGTTGCGCCGAGTGGTTATACCTGCTGAAAAGTGTACTTGTATGTTATTCTAGAATCCAAGCAACCGATATTCTAATCCAAGATTGATGTCAGATTTCTGTGTTGCCTTCATTACTGGCGTCTTACATCTATGAGATATTATTTGGACTTCCGCGAATGCCAGAATGAAAATGTTACCCTTTTAAGGTAATTTAGATATTTTTCAGAGTTACTAATATGTACATATTAATAGATCTAACGTATAATCTTACTTATAATAAAAAACTTAAAAGTTTGTAAGAATGTATGGATGTATCTATGTTTGTTACTCTTTCACGCCTAAACGGGTAGACCGATAGAGTTGAAATTTAGCATAGAGATAGTCTAGTACCTAATATAATAAAGCTAAAGAAAGTCCTAGTTAGCAATAGACTCTAATTTTCTAATCTGAGTGCCCATAACATTATTTAGGTAACTGTTAAAGGCATTACTAATTCTATGATTTCTTTTTTGTAATGTAATATGGTGGCAAACAAGCAGACCACCTGATGGTAAGTGGCTACCGTCGCCTATGGATACCTGCGATACCGGGGGTACCGCTGGTACGTTGCCTACCTTTCAAGACTCATTTCACTTGCCTTTTGAAGAGTCCCATGTTGAAGCTCAACGGAAATACCGCAGGTGGAAGCTCATTCCACATTTTGCAGGTATACGGCAAGAAGGAGCGACTAAATCGCACAGTGCGAGAATGCCAAGCATCAATAATATATAAACGTACAAAAGCAATGAAAACTGAAAATGAAGTGCAGAACCACTAGACATATGAGGTCCGGTCAAATGAAGCAGCGACCTGTTGACTACAGATAATAGATACGGCCACTTGCTGCCATTCGTGCCGTTCTGGCTTCGTGCCAAATGAAAAACACCCCCAGATGTTCTAGAGAATTACACGGAATCCGTGGGTGGAACTCGATTACATTTAAAATTATATACCTCTTCTCTATAAAATTTAAAAGCCTTACTCTTTCTGTAAACTTTTCTTTTTTTTGTAACCACCATCGCTCTAATTTCTGTTTTTCCTTTCTCTGCTTGGTTGTCTGGTAGAGATTGCTATAAGCGATAAGACCGCCAATTATTGTTACGCTTTTCTAATGTGTAAGTTTTTTATTTCTATTGTTCAATAATGAGTTTTCTATTCTTTTCCGTATAAAGTTTGATTGCCTGGAAGAGATCGCTACAAAGATAAGTTGTAAGTAAAACTGTAATTATCTTCTGGTCATAATAAAAAGTATTCTTATCTTATCTAGCCTTAACTCACTAGTTTCTCACGACTGTCTCAACGGAAATTATCTGTGCTCTAGGTCATGTTTTTGTACAAAAAATGAATTAAATAAAATATTATAAACACATCGAAAAATAAAAACTATGAGTTTCTGGTGCGTTCTTCTTAGGGGCTGCGCAGACGACAGACTATCCATGACGCACTTTTAGTCTGTGAAAATAGAACCTATGCAATTATATTATTTGTGCGCCGGACTTTTTGCGCGTCGTGTGCGTTACTGCATATAATTGCATAGGTTCTATTTTCACAGACTAAAAAGTGCGTCATGGATAGTCTGTCGTCTGCGCAGCCCCTTACGAGTATAGAGGTGATTTCTGAATAAGCAGTAGAGTCTTAAAATAGAACTGAATGATTGTAAATTTGAATGCCAAATGATTATAAATTTGAAGTGCTGCATTGGCACCTATTTCAATAAATGCATTTTTATTCGGATTGTTAGATCAACCCTAGGGCTATCGTGAATACTAGTTTTTAGTCCCAAATTCCATCCCAATGATAACTCGCATAATAATAAGAAACGCTAACATTTTAAGTTATCGTCGCCTAATGACACTATTTTGGGAGCGATATAAAGAGGCGGTTTTATTTAAAAAAATTAAACAGACCATATAAAAAACTGAACACATAGGTATAAAGGTCAGTCTAAATAGACACATTAATAATTACATAGTACATTTTCGCATCAACGTAAATCAATAATACAATAAATATAATATAACAATAGTAAACAAAACACTGTTTAGACTTCCAAACCCTATCTTATAATAATCCGCGGTCAACCGAAGGGCGTCGTTTACGCAACATGAATTTTTATTCACTCTGTATTCAGTGTATTCCGGCGGTAGACAATAACTGTGCCAATTGTAAGGTCTACCTTTGAAAATGTTGGGTCGAACGAATTTGCTTTGAAACACTTCGTATTTACCTCTTCGTATATAAAGTACCTTAAACGGTATAGGGTATAGGAAAATGGAATCATGGAGAATTTTATTTCTCAAATATTATGTACTATTACTTTATTATAACTTTTTTGTTTAAGGATTGGCCAGAAGTAGCTACCAGCTACTGAAAAAGAGGAATGAAAGGAGAGAAGCCTTTGTTTTGCAATGGTAGGACACGGGCTAAATAATATTCGCCTCATTGTATCCCCGTTCAGACCTCTAATTCTAGATTCTAGATCCTAATAAAAAGTGAGTCCATACGTACAGTGTCACAAAAGAGTTCGTATGTACATAAATTAATTAGATTAGATTCCAGAACATTGCTCTGGAACCATTTCCTGTGCACACTGGTTCATCAAAAACTCCGAAATACACCAATATCTGGAAATGCCAACTGTGAACCAAGAAGTCGCTAATACAGCAAAAACTACAAAACCAGGCTGGACCATCATAGCAACACAGAAAACTTTTAGACGAGCGACAGAACATCAAGCTCCTAAAGATATGGCACATACTGGGACTAGACCAAAGACGCTAAAAGAATGAGATTATAATCTTTGGTGCTGTTACTGAATGGCTCCAATTTACTCCACCAACTTCTGAGAACAAATCTGATAAAGGCTGTAAAGCCGAGCCGATTGCAGATAAAGAGGAGATAAAAAAATGTACATAAATAACAAATGTGTTTACACTACTATTACTAGAGATAGAATCTCCCGCGCTTTATGTTACAGGGGATTGAAGATTATAGGACGAGATGAGAATAAATGGCATAAGAGAAAAGCAGCAATCTCCAGAAGTAAATAATGACATGAGAAACAATAATCCAATTAATGAAAGGTTTAAGACAGACGTAAACGAAACAAAAACGTGAATAATATAAATAGTAATATTTTTTAACAAAGAATAGACAAACAATCAATTAAAAAAAAAAAAAAAAACAGTCAATCAGTCAATTATGAATCTAAGTACTCACGAATCGTTTAGTGCAAGAATAGACGATATAGTAGTTTACTTTTTTAGCACGCCACTAATAATTGGCAAACACTCGTATCGTCGAAATTATGTTTTTTAAACGGTTTTATTTAGCTTACTCTGTTTGTTTTATTCATTTTTCTTTTTTCTTGGGTCAAATTTAGTAATTGAAATTTCACCCTCTTCCTGTCAACCGATTGATCTGAAATTTGATATACGCCTTTGGTTCTGGTGACAATACAATTATGTATATTCAATATTGTTGTAAATCCAAGATGGCCGCCGCTACAAAATGGCGGATAACGTATTTTTTTTTTAATCATATCAATATGGGTATCAAATGAAAGGACTTGATAAGTAGAATACAGTGCACCATACAAAATCAAAATCAAAGATGGCCGCCGCTACAAAATGGCGGATAACCATTTTTTTCAATCCCATTAATATGGGTATCAAATGAAAGGGCTTGACAAGTAGAATACACTGTACTAAAAAGTCTAAAAATAAAAAAATGTAAAAAAATGTTTTTAAGTTAAACGGTTTTATTGTAAACATGTACTAAAAGCTAAAAAATAAAATCGTGAGGCACGTCAAATATCTAAAACTCTAATGAACAGTTTCACTGACAATTGTAGATATTTGACGTGCCTCACGATTTTATTTTTTAGCTTTTAGTACATGTTTACAATAAAACCGTTTAACTTAAAAACATTTTTTTACATTTTTTTATTAACTTTAAAGTTTAATATTTAGATGACGAAGAACGCTGACGTCAAATCATATTCCAATTAGAGCTGCATCAATTACATTCGCTCGCGACTCTACTCGAACTAATAGCTCCGAGATTGCTTCACACGTTCCGAAGCGATTAATCCGTTTTGTACTGAACTAGATTGACTTAGAAATATTTGTAGTTCAAGATTAACACTTCAAACTCACACTTAGATATAGCAGATATATTTTAATTAAAACTAAGATACATGTTTATAGCACAATTTTCAATAGCTTTCATTAAAAAACCTACGGGCAATAAACATGGATCTATCGGGGAAAACTTAGCATTCTACCCAAATTCACTTTTTTTTTGCGCTATGCGGCACTTGTATAGATTTTAGGTCAAAAATCTTATCCATAGGACAATGCTAGTGCAAAAAAGACGTTCTGATGGTACATAGTTACATAGTGCACAATAATAATATAATATTTTTTCTTTACGTAAAGTTTATATAGTTAAAAAATATTCAACCTAAAATATCCCCCATGCTTAGGAAAAAACCGTGCAATTTTTTATTAAACTAAGAATATTATGTATTCCATTACGATAATAAATCGATATCGATAATTGCGTACTAGGCGCATAAGGCTCATTACCAAAAGTACCTATGTACTGTACACCTGTCCTAGGACATATTTGGGTACATACTTTTACTAAAGTCATGTGACTGTGAGGTTGAATTGCGTACGTGAAATTTGAATTTATAAACAGTTGTGTAAATTGTAAATCTCAATGAAGTAGGATCACATGACTAAATAGCTCACTACTCATTGGTCACACGACTCGGATTAAGTATGCTTTGTAATCTAAGCGTATCATTTTTGCATACTTAATGTAAGTGCAGTTGAAGATGAAGGTACTTAAGACTTATTATAATATACTAGCTTATGCTCGCGGCTTTGACCGCAAGGCAAAATCCTTTCTTAGCGGAGGTTTACGTCATAAAACCTATCTGTATTCCAAATTTCAACCCAATTGGATCAGCGGTTTGAGCTATGCGTTGATAGATCAGTCAGTCAGTCACTCTTTCCTTTTATATACACAGAAGATGTATGTACATAGATATGGTATATCGTTCTATCCGTAGAATAGAGTTCTACCTATCTGAAAAATATCTTCAACTACTAGAAGAAAAAGTCAAGGCATGATGTATTCAAGTCACACTTTACTTCTTAAAAGTAGTGATTTATCTAATAGACACTATTCAATGGATATATAAGGTAGATATATAGCATATTATACTATCATAGTTACATTATTCATCATAGATATGGTAATATATGTCTTTTTACCGTGTCATGGATATCTAATAAAATACCTAGTTAGCAACTAGTATTATTGAATTAGTTACTGTTATTCTCCATTGTTTTAGTATGGTAATTAGCTATATACATGAGCGGTCATCATCGGTCGAACATGAGGACAACTAGTAGTGTTCTGTGTTATCATGCTAATGTAGTTGTACAAGAACAATAGACCACAATGTCGTTATCATTAACAACCGATGCAAGAATATTATTCAATAATACAGCCGTGACTGATGTTAACAATTAACAAAATACTAACTGACTTATTTCAAACAATAATACTGTGTCCACTGCGTAGGTCCACTGTTTTAAAATACGAAGTTCTGTGCGGCCCCTGAGATATTGATCGTTGTTAAAGTCATGATTCCCAGAAATTTGGCACAGTTATGACTGCATGTAATTGCTTTGCAGATGAATGACTGGCAAAGGTGTAGTACTTCTACAGACGACCTCTGAAATAGAGGTTATTATTTCAAAAAACAAGTTAAAATCATTTGTGAAAAAGTAGCAATATCATGTTAAATGTGACTATACTTAGTTTATACCTTAATTCAACACAATTTTACTAGGTACCAAGTTTTTTTTTGGTTGCACTAACCAGCACTGGCAACTAGCTGTTTCATTATATATATTTCTTAAATTGGCAAGCTGCACTAATTGAAGTTACTAGAATGTTGCTAAAAAAGTGCCAGTCCCAGTTGCTAACTGTTCCTCAGCAAAGCGCCCTAGGAAAATAATCGAAAGATCTATATAATGTTGGTTACCCATTTGATTCATTGCTAAAGGACCGAGTAAACAACCCAAACGTAAAATATGACAGTTCCCAGTTCACACATTATATTTAATGGGCGCCAGTGTAGTCGGGTAAACTTTGCGGAAGTGACCAATAAGCTTGATGTGACTGTTTATTTTACTCGTTAACTCTAAAGTGAGGGCAATTTGAGAAATCCTGCTTTAAAATTTAAAGTATTTAGCTGAAACATTTTGTTTTTTTTCTTCGGCAAATGCGTAGGTAAATATGTGCTATAAATATTACCCAAAAATATCTTCAATAATGCTAACGCCAAAAATATACAGGATTGGTTATACCAATTCTTTGTCCTTAATCAGCCTCATTCAGCCATCGCTCAGCACGTCACTCAACTCTGTACTGTCTTTCGTCGCCAACTATTCCCAGGAACCCTTTGGATACCATCGCCATTTCGCCCAAGGGCATCCTGCAGTACTTTTCGCCTAGACGCGGTCTACACTCTAGAAGTCCTCTAGCCTCTAGCCCATCGGTTAGATTAGATGATAGGTACTTTATTATACACAACACAGAATAGAATTATGTACGATTAGAGAAACACTGTGACCATCTTCACTTAAATAAAATAAACTCACGGATTTATACCCACAACTTAATGTCACGTGTCGTCAAGCCACAGACCATAAAATACCTGCATTTTACGAGTATTTAAGGCATAAATCAAATATGCTTGGCAAACTCAAGGGCAAGATAGGCTGTGTTGCAGAGCAGAGCTTTTGGCTTTGTGCCCGCTTCTATTGTGCACAGGGTGTATGATGTTAGCTGTTTTGTAGGCTTTGCGCTTTGTATCTAGGTTCTAGACTTTAGACTACAGCTACTAGATACTATGTAGCTATGATAGGTGAGAAGTTGATTGATATAGGAATATGTCACGCCATTTATTAATTATTACAAGCTTTATATTACTTTCACCTGTCTGTTGTCTGTCTGTCTGTCTGTCTGTCTGTCTGTCTGTAATCAAATCTTGCAAGTTTAATTTGACCCACTTCCCGGTTTCCAATTGAGCTGAAAATTTGCATGCGTGTGCAAATCGGATGACAATGCAATATTTTTATGACATCGAGCTGATCTGATGATGGAGCTGGAAGGTGGCCATAGGAACTCTGTCATTAAACAACGCAACCCCATCGAGTTTGGGCTCATTTGATTCGTCTTGATGAGTACTTTATGATGCAAGATGGTAATAATAATAAAAGCTTGTTTTTAAAAAGTATTTTTAAAATTTCACTTGTTTAGGCTCGAATTCCACTAAAGCGGAGATAGATGGGGACTACGTCAAAGCCTATACTTGCTGTCAATGTTATGCGGATAAGGAAGAAGTACAAAGTTAGATCCCACCAAAAACATTCTGTAAAAAACTAGCCAAGTCTCGATGGAGCTGCTTGTTTATCTCTAAAAAGTAATGAAATCTAGACAAAGTCGTGCCAAGTATAAGGTTCCTTGCTGCGATTTCTTTATTATTAGGGTCAAAGTGGGTAAATGTAAACAGAGGTAAATGGTAACGCTGGCCATAATTTCTTCATTTTTACTTTTATATGATTCTGAGTGCATCAGAATACATTAATAGTATTTTATCTAAGAAATGCATTTCAATATTTAAGTGTTAGAAGTCAAAAAATATTATTTTGATGTGTTTATTATTTTTCGGCAAAATCCATTGAAATACAGTTTTCAAGTGGTGAACAGTACGTACTTTAGTACGAAAACTATTAAGGTAAACTATAATGTTTATTAGCTAGAGAGATGAAATTGAATTAAGCAGCATGATTTAGATGTTGTTTTCTCTCTATATGATATCCGCATTTTTTAAAATCTGCGTTTACAATTACCTCAATATTTAGTGCCTTGGGTAAAATGTAAACATAATTTGGGGTAAATGTAAACGAGTGAGGTAATTGGAAACACAATACTTTTTGCTTTCAATATGTAAAGTGATAATGAGGGGGTAATTGTAAACATTTCATTTCAAGGCTAAAATCATATGCGGAGGGCCAATGTATGAAAGAAAGAACTACTATGTTTCTCTCCGGAAGATATAGATGATATTATTAATAAAAAAATGCATTTCAAGAAGCCTGCGAGTTTTATGTATTTCCTACTACGGTTTTATTAAATTATGAGTAGGAAAAAAAATTACAAGACAAAATAAAATCTCTAACTTGCATTAGGATGAAAAAAGGAAAAAAGGTTTAGAGAAAAAAAGATAAAACTGATAAGGAGAGTGAAGAAATTATGAATAACAAAGGAAATTCATGCAACTAAAATCAGTTTTAAGTTAGTGTAAGATGAAATTAAGAGTTTATGTACATATTTATGTCCAGTAGTAGTATAATTTGTTTAGTATTAGTATTTCTTAATGTTTTCAAAAGTTATTGAGTTATTGATGTACTTACAGAGACTGTTTACATTTACCTCCTTTTATTAGTTATAATTATGTTAGGAAATATCATTATGTTTACATTTACCCCAAAATAAATAATTTGCCTCCTGTTATAGATAGGGACTTTTTACCATAAAATACTCATTAGAGAGATCAAACCTTGCACTAAATAATCTTTACTTCTGTGCTATGTAGTAACAGTTAAGAATTGCGTGTTTACAATTACCCCAAAATGGTAGTTTTTGAAATTATGCGTTGGGGTAAATGTAAACTTGTAATAAAAACCAAAATAAGTGTGCTAGAAGGTTTTGTTATATATTACTTTACATGTTACTTCACTCTGAGTCCCTAGAAAAAAGAAATAGTATAATAAGTTGTCACAATTTTTTTACACGATGATAAAAGTACTGCTACCTCCAATTTTTTTCAAAGGTGTTTACATTTACCCACTTTGACCCTATAGTTAATGTTGTGTGACTTGGCCGTTGAACACAAGGGTACAAAACCAGATGCTCCATGACACTTGGATCGCCTAAACATAAGTATTATTGAAATACGCAGCTTTATCAAGCCTACAATTAACTGGTTATCCAATCAACGTTTTCCAAGCGGAAATTTTCTATCGTGAATGGGTAGCGGACAGATTGGTGCAATAGTGTCATGGAGCACCTGGTATAATACCCTTGTGTACCCTTCAACGGCCAAGTCACACAACATTAACTATAATAATAAAGAAATCGCAGCAAGGAACCTTATACTTGGCACGACTTTGTCTAGATTTCATTACTTTTTAGAGATAAACAAGCAGCTCCATCGAGACTTGGCTAGTTTTTTACAGAATGTTTTTGGTGGGATTTCACTTATTTTTGTAGAAACGCTATATTATAAGGTTATCAGAAATACAAACCGTAAGCGCGTTTTAAAATACAGTCAGCGCCATCTAGATACGTGTGCGTTCACTCTTAGTCCAATGCATCATAATATTATACCGGGAAGTAGGCCTAATTAAACTTGCAAGATTTAATTACAGACAGACAGACCGACAGGTGAAAGTAAATAAAAGCTTGTAGTAAAGGCGGTATGTCGATCTCTTCTAATAGTTTGGTTGGGCTCTTATTTTAGTTGGCCACGCTAGATATCGCCTGATCATAACTGACGATTTACGACACATATACACACTCACATATACATATACTATGCCTTAAATATATTTTGAATTAATAAGTTGGATATTACACAATTTTAACCATTGACTGCAAATGTAACTTTGTAATCCTATACATTTATATGAGATTACAAAGTTATTTATGCAGATAAATTATCTCGAAAACGAGACCGACATTGCATGTTTTTTTAGTTTTCCTATGGCTTATACAATAAATTCTAAGTATGTACCAAATTTCAGCTCTCTGAGTTTATGGGAAGTACTAGTTCTATTTTGATGATCATGAGTGAGTGAGTGAATGAATGAGTGTCGAAAATGCGAAACTTTGCTTTCGCTTAACTTCGGAACTTAATGACCTACAGACTTGAAATTTTGGATTTTAAGTATGTAATTATAGCTTACTGGATGACGAAAATTTCTGTGTTCTGGTCTTATCCAGAGGTTCTCAAATAGGGGCCTGAAAATGCGACGAAATGGTTCCTGTAAAGATGGTACGGCAGTGCTTGCTTCGCGCTCGACTTGGCGGGGGCACTACCATGCCCCCAGATACAACATCGAAACGAATTAAGTAAAGATAATAAAAATATTATAGAAAATTTGGTTTGATACTTAAAGTAGAAAATGAATATGCCAAAATTGTTTTGTTACCGAATTTCTTTACGTATAAACCATTTGGTTAAAATAAACAAAACCTACTTTTATTTTTACTAAATATGTTTTGCAATAAATGCAAATAGATACAATGTTAGAAACCAATTTTAACTCATGTTTCTGCTAAGATTTCATGCAGCTTAAACCTAACACTAGAAATAGGACATTGACTTAACACGTCGTGGAGACGGAATGACTAAGTAAATGCTTGCCACAATATCATGTGCTTCGTGGCATCATGTTTCTGAAGACAAAGAGACTTCATTTGAGCATTTGACATTGGTAGCTTCGTATACTCAGGGCAAATGAATTGCTTTACCCCCAAAGATAAAAGCAGATTAACTAGGAAATGTTTTTGTTTAGTTATAATAATTATATATTAGAGTTGAGTCAAATCACAATTATTATAGGTATACCGACCCAACCTGTATGTCGGAAAATTCTCCAAGCTTATAGATTACAATAGGACTACTTAAGAGCCTGTAACGGACCCAAGAGCAAATATGTGATTTTCAAACATGGATTATTTTGAAAATACTTATTTAAGAACGGTACTTTTACTCACAACTTTTAAAAGAACTTGTAATCTAATCAATTTATTCAGAAAAACCTTTTTAGTTTTGACCGTTTTTAAATTACGTCAAGGTAAATGGATAAAGGTTTTATCGATTTACTTCTGAAGCAATGTTTGGACATGGGTATATCCAAATATACATGTCTTTATTAGAATCTAAAAAATTACTATTACTGAAAAGATCCTAAACTAGTATATTTGTTAAGGAAAAGTTTGAATTATAGGTATTTCTTATTAAAATAAAATCATAAAGATGTGAAATTATCACGAAATTACTGTTTACAAAACATTTTTTTTATACATGACTCTTTTATATTTACTCAAAATAATTACTTACCATTAAATAATAACATTTTTTTGATCCAATCGTATTTTTAAATTTACTTAAAATGTAATATTTATATTTTTGCCGAATTTTTCAAAATCACTATAAAACGAGGCCCGCGTCGGTTCTCTTTTCACTTGGGCCTGAGCCCTCTCAGAGAGTGGACGTATCGCTCCGCGCTCCAAATTATTCTCGTCGCTAACCCACACATATAGTGCGATTATAGTTGGACCGCAAAAATTGATACTCTATATAATAATAACGGAATTTTTTTTTTTGGTCACATAATGTTATAGTACTATTTTGCTGATATTAAAGTCCGTTTTATTACAAGCTTTTATTTACTTTCACCTGTCTGTTGTCTGTCTGTCCGTCTGTCTGTCTGTAATCAAATTTTGCAACTTTAATTTGACCCACTTCCCGGTGTCCGATTAAGCTGAAATTTTGTATGCATGTATAAATCAAATGACAATGCAATATTTTGACATGGAGCTGATCTGATGATGGAACTGGAAGATGGCCATAGGATCTCCGTAATTAATGACGCAACCCCATCGAGTTTGGACTCAAACGATTCGCCTTGACAAGTACTTTATGATGCTGGGTAGTAATAATAATAAAAGCTTGTTTTTAAAAAGTTTTATTTAAAATTTCACTTGTTTTACTTACATCTGTCTGTTGTCTGTCTGTCTATAATCAAATCTTGCAAGTTCAATTTGATCCACTTCCCGGATTCTGATTGAGCTGAAATTTTGCATGCATATTTGAATCGGATGACAATGCAATATTATTATGATATGGAGCTGATCTGATGATGGAGCTGAAAGGTGGACATAGGAATTCCGTAATTAAACGACGCAATTACATCGAGTTTGGGCTCATTTGATTCGTATTGACGAGTACTTTGATACTATATAATAACCTAGACACAGAGACAGACAAACAGACACGTCAAACTTATAACACCTTGTCGTTTTTGCGTCGGGGGTTAAAAACTTATAACACCCCGTCGTTTTTGCGCCGGGGGTTAAAAACTTATAACCCCCCGTCATTTTTGCGTCGGGGGTTAAACACTTATAACACCCCGTCGTATTTGCGTCGGGGGTTAAACACTTATAACACCCCGTCGTTTGGATCATTCCCACTAGTTCCCCTTTTAGTTCCCTAGTGGATCTAGTAGGAACTTTTTTCTCAGTAGTTCCCCTTTTTTGAAAAGGGGATCTAGTGGGAATGATCACTTCTCAGTAGTTCCCCCTTTTTGGAACGAAGTTCCTTATCGCGCGTTATGAGGGGGAGAAGGGAGGGGGAGGGGAAGGGTGAAGGGGAGAGGAAGGGTGAAGGGGAGGGGAAGGGGGAGAAGGGAGGGGGAGGGGGAAAGTGGAGGGGGAAGGGGTAAGGGAAGGGAAGGGGGGAAGGGGAGGGGGAAAGGGAGGGGGAGGGGCGAAGGGGGAAGTGGAGGGGGAAGGGTAGGGGCGAAGGGGGAAGTGGAGGGGGAAGGGAGAGGGAGGGGTGGGTATAGGGGGGGAAGGGAGAGGGAGGGG